>JAEMWC010000244.1:225000-227500 GCA_016490735.1 Pachyseris speciosa | reverse complement strand
TACTACGATCGTCCTTTTTCTTCAAATTTCGAAAGTGTGTTTGCTTAACAACTGACTCGCGAAATATCCAGCTTTAATTTGGAGAAGTTAGTTTTTTATTTTGACCGAAATATTTCTATTTCGTGATCCGCCACTACTAACTTCAAAATTTTGAGAGAACTGGATCGAGGACAAAATGACGTAGAACTTTCAGAAGAGTAAGAATGCAGTGTGTATAAACCCGGCTGATTTAGTATGCAGCACGGGCAATTTTGAGCATTCAGACCCTCAAACTCTGTTTTGCATACTTTATAAGCTACAGTCACACACTGCAATTTTAAACCAGTAAGTAGATGACGTCATTTTATCCTGGATCCAGCTCTCCGAGGCCTAATCGGTCACTTTTGAACGTAAGTAATGGCGCACCGTTAATTAAAAAGTTGTACTCAAAGTAAAGAATCTTCTGTTTGAAATTAAAGCTTGAAATTTCGCGAGTCCGGTGTTAAGCAAACACACTTTCGAAATTTGAAGAAAAAAGACAAGTGATTTTCTGATCGTAGTAGCACTTAAAACCAATCACAGTGATTGCCAGACGCAGGGAAACCACATTTTATCAACGTGTAACCGTAAACAGGGAGTCGTTCAAAACCCAGAGTACACCCAACCCAAGCCATTACCCTAAGGTTCTCCATGGGCTAAAGGTCTAGTGTAACCGCACCTATGGTAGCTGGTTTAACACCAGGATTCAAATCATGACTTAATTGGTAACGTAAGTCCATCCAGGTGAGTGTGGCCTGAAAAGGACTGTTTAATTGCTGATAACATGCATCATCGTTTACACAAGCAGAGCAGAATGCGTCGTCAAGGGCAAATGACACAACCCTGATAGCGACTATTAAAAGTCAATATCAGCAAAATCGAGCGCGGGATTTGGGTGATCGTAAAACTAGTTGAGAAGTTAAAGACCCATCTTTTCAATTAATTCTCAACTGAAAAGGATTGTGGTTCAACAAATCGTTTCTGAAAGATATTTCTCTGTACACAGGGTGTGTTAAGAGTACGGAAGCGAGTCACTTTGATGGTTTTCACCGTCAGTGCCATCTTTGGAGTCTGCTGGATTTCTGATTTGATGACCCACTTCATACAACACTTTTCGTCTAACAAACTCGGTCCTTATGCCATTCCCGTTGTTCACACAATGCTAATGTTCAATGCCGCCGTGAATCCTTTTGCATATGCTCTTATAAGCCAACAATTCAGAGCGAAAATGAGTGGAATCTTGTTTGGTGCGTCACGTCCATCTTCTGACAGGGTTCAAATCCAAAGAAGTCTGCATAACATGGAGATGGACAACCAGAGAAACCAGCCGATAGATCCGCTTATCAGGAATCATTCCATAACATGATGTACTGCAGATGCATTGACCCCTGCGCTCTTCAGACCTTGAGAAACCCCGCCGGACGATATGATTCAACCCATCAGCTTTTGAGTGGAAAATTAATGAGTGCATAATTTTCGAATAACCTAGTGCAATTTATATAATTTAGAACTTAGTAGTTTAAATATAGTTTAAATATTAAAATTTTAACGAGCTTAAGATTGATGGCACCTTCATTTGATTCTTTTTGCTGTATGAAATATTGTTTGTTTGTAAGTTTGTAAGTCAATGAGTTGTGTACTTGTAATGCCGAAATAACTGTACCTTTACTCTAAACTTATATTGGAAAGTTTCCAGTGAAAATCCATACGTGGATTCACATAACTTTCATGGATTGCCCTTCCACAGCTTGATGCCAATCCCAAATTCATTGATTTGTACCCCTTAAGTATTGCCAATATCTTGATCCTTCCCTTCAGTCCTCTTATTGGAAGCTTTGTCATGCAATCCTCAAATGCCATGGTAGTAGAACTATAACACGCAATGGCAATATTCTATTCTTCTATAAAAAATGTTAACTGTCCTATATATGCACAAATGTTAAGCAAAAATGCTATTAAATTCAGTAAAAGAGTAGGTGTCAGGGAAGGTCACCCTTGTCTTCTTTTCTACCACAGTGAGTGCTATGGGAAACGCTGGGTAACAGGTTCTGATCTCACCAAGCATGTGGAGAAATAGTGGACTCGACACGAATGGGCGGAATTGATTTGGCTAAGTCTCGTTCCCCATTGGCCGGGTCTTTTCACGTTACCGCAAAGTTATATTCAATATGGGCGCCAAAAGTTACACGATCGAGGAGAGCATTCGAAGAGGCTTTCCAGTAGTGCTAGGCAACCTTTCTATAGACAATTTGTTCAGTTGTTTTGAATGCGCTTCTAACTAGAAAGTTGCCTACATTTTTTGTCGCGTTTGAATGAAATCAGTGGTGGTTGCTAAAAGATTCTAATAGTTTCTGGATCATTTTGCAGTATCTTAAAGTTATTAAGAATGATGGCTTTAACTGGGTTATTATGAGAGTGAAATGTGAGGGTGAATGTAATTCTGTCATTCTTTTCCTTTTGTGACGTCTGTAGTGCTGACTGT
>JAEMWC010000244.1:210000-220000 GCA_016490735.1 Pachyseris speciosa | reverse complement strand
ATGCTAATTAACACGAGCGAATGAGAATTACTGTTGCGAACGGAATCGATGAAGACGCATGGAAATGTGCAAAATATAAAAATGAAAGTATTGCTAACAGCAAATTAATATTCACAAAACTATGGCGATAGCATCTGTCATAGCAAAGCTCCTCGATTAAAGGAAGCAAAAGAAAAGGGAAAAGTTTTCTTAATTTTCCTTAGTTTGTAAGCATTAAGATAAATAAAAGGTTGCGAAAAGCCATCAAATTCTCGCGAAAGTACTGTACTGTATTAACAGAGAACTTACTAGAATATACAGTCAGGTCAAGTTATTAAACATAGGACAGTTTGAACGCTGTTGTAGTTGTCTGTTAATTTATGGAGATTAAAACCAACTGTGAGCACCTGAAAGAAGCAGATGGAATTAAACAACTTCCTTCTTAATAATTGCCTTAGAAGTCAATTTCAAAACACTTTTGTTAGAATGCAAAGTAAATGAAATACACAAAGGACAACAATCAAATATATTTGAATACCATGTTCTGTATGCATAAAAATATTGAAAAATAAGGACCCGTAGCTAAAATGATAAAAACTGCCGCAACTAGGATGCACACGATCCCGGTCTTTTTTTGTGAATTATAGACTAATTTCTTTATTACCAAATTTTTCGAAAGTTTTCGAAAGAGTTATGTATAACAGGATAATAGAATTTGTTGAAAATACGAAATATTATATTGTTATCAGTTTGGCTTTCGGAAAAATTATTCAACTTCCTTCGCATTAACTCATCTCATTAATAAAATTTCCTTCGCAACTGATCGACATGAAACTACTGCAGATGTGTTTTTAGATCTTTCTAAAGCATTTGACACTCTTAACCATAAAATTCTGTTTACCAAGTCGGAACATTAATGTATCCGTGGTGTGGCTCTGCAGTGGATTAAAAGCTATTTTTCTTGCCGTCAACAATTTGTTCAATTTAATCTAGCCTCTTCCTCAATACAGACCATCAAGTGTGGCGTCCTTCAAAGTTCTATTTTTTTTACTATATATAAATGATCTTCCTGACGCCTCTAAATTAACTCAGCCCTTACTTTTTGCTGACGACACAAACATTTTTTATTCTTACTCTGACCCAATTGAGTTGCAATGCACTCTTAGTCCCCATGGTATCAACGAGCGCTTTTCATTCAATTAATTTATTCCTGTTTTTCACGTTACCATGTTACCACCAACAGTGTTGCTCCATTTTCTGTATATAAACCATACAAAACCCACAATTCCTCGATTCGCTCCGACGAAGGGCTAACGCTCGAAACGACGGCAAATCGAATCCCTGTACGGTCGTCAATTTACATTATCAACTCCGTTGATAAACCAAATTTTCGTGTTTTACTCCCCCACCGACGCAGCACTACAGTTTGTTTAGAAACTAATCCCATTTATTCATTAAGTTTCTAGGAATACTACGTGGACGAGCACCTTACTTGGAAACACCACATTAACTATGTCTCTAAACAAATCTCTAAGTCAGTTGGTATAATATTCAGGGCCCGATTCTACCTATCAGAAAAAAAACAAATTATTACGCGTTAATTTATCCCTATATCACCTATTGTAACTCTTCTTGGTCGTCCACGTATGTGTCCAACTTAAATAGGATTTTCATACTGCAAAAGCGTGCTGTGCGAGCCATCACCAATTCCGATTATCAAGCACATTCTGCTCCATTGTTTGCTAAATCGGGTATCCTTGATATTTTTCAAGTGAACTCATTTCAAATAGCCAAGTTTATGTTTCATTATCACGATCAATTGTTGCCTCCAATGTTCCTCAACTTGTTTGAGACAAGTAGTGAAATTCATAATTATGGCACCAGAACAGCTGGATGTTACCGCCCTCATTTCTGTCGTACAAACATTAAGGAAACATTAAGCAATTTACAATTCTCTTTCAAGATCCTATGATTTGGAATTCTTATCCCTACTTTAATTAACTGTTCAGCAAGTTTTCTTACCTTCAAGAAAAAAAATGTTAAAATTTTTATTTAAACAATCCTGAATCTGTCATGCCGCACTCACACAGCACTAAATTATACTTTTATTATATCCTTCGAGGTGCCCTCTCCTATAAGCCTTGTGGTTTTCTGAAGTCTCCTCGCCACTAACTTAGGTGTATTAAAAGTAAATATTGTGAAAATGGCAAATAAATAAATAAATCTCACTGCCTGGCACAACCATCTCTTAGCAAAATTGCCATATGTACTCCAACTGTCCTCTTTTTTGGGGAAGTGATTTAAAGTAATGTACCTCCCTTTTCTATTGCGCGTGCTCTTTCACATAGATACCGCATGGATTTTTTTTTACATGCAAACTTTCCTATTCTCTCGTTGATGATTACAGATTGATACCTGACTGACACTGGCACCCTTCAATCATGTCCACATCAGCTGACTTCACGATAACAACAGTACAGTCCATATTTATCCTTGTTTGCATCATTGGAAACACTTTAGTATGTGCTGTCATAAAAAGATATCGGGATATGAGGTATGTAAATGGATGCAAAAAGAGAGGTAAACGCAAGGTAATTGGAATACAATTTGCGAAACCCAAGTGGACTTCGGATAGCTCTACTTTCCAATACCTTTTTTTTTTTTTACCGTGTTTTCGGGAGATTTCCCTCTTACACAGGTGCCCGTCAGAAACAGTAGTGCAAAGAGCAAAGACGCTGGCCAAACACCGGTACTATCAGCTCTATTAACCGAAAGAGTCAATGGAAACTAAAGTAATGTCCCTCTCAATATATGATAAAGTACATGACATATGAAAACAGTGCGATATCAATGTGTTAATGTTCCGGCTAAATCAGAGGAAAAAAACATGAAAACTATAGGGTTAAAGATATATCTCTTTTATTTAGGATTCCCATAAATTATCTCCTGGTGAATCTGGCAGTGGCGGACATCTTTTTCGCGACATTTCACATAACGGAGCTGATTTACAGTCACATTGACAACCATCCGGGTGGAGTGGCTGGAAAAGCCGCATGTATATTAAGAAACGGCTCCTTGCAATGGATCGGAGCCTTTGCGTCAGCCCTCACTGTGGCTGCAATTGCTGTAGAGCGCTACTTTGCTGTCATATATCCCTATGGGAACAACGAAAAACTGAGCATGAAAAAACTCAAGGTATGTCGCTACAACACTCAGCTGAATCCTAACGGACACATCACTCTAAATATAACAAATGATTTTTCACTTCGAACTCGACTACCACTAACTTGGATAAAATGAGACACTGTTGCACATGACACTTTCCCTGACTAGTAAATAGTTAGAATCAATATATGCTGTGGAGATGGAGCTTATCTCCTGTGTATAAGCTCCACAAAACGAGGCAAAAAAAAAAAAAAGAAAAGAAAAAAGAAGAAAAACAGGTTTCCTAAGACCGCCTATACATCCTCCTGTCAGTTAACAACAAGAGGTGGTCGGGAAAGGAACTTGTTCTTTAGATGGAACTTTTCTAGTAACGCATTTATCATTTCTAGTTGTAAGCCCTAAATTCCTTATGTCCCTAGCCAAAGTAATTTCTTATTCATTTGTATGTGTTTTTATATGTCCTGTCTTGTACATTTGTTGCTGTGTCTCTTGTGCGTGTGTTCCTTGTAAATCGGTACCACGAATATTAATTGTATTGTGCGGTAATTGGCTTTGGCATTGACTTCCGCAGATATTATTCCGGGGTATAAAACAGATCACTCAATGATTATTTTAAATATCTCCCTGCATTCAAATGAGCGGGGGTCGGCCGGTTTCTGGAAACTGAATACATAATTTTTTTTCATGTCAATCAAATTAAAGCAACAATCAAAGAAACGCTTGACGAATATAAAGATGATAACTCGGTCAACCCATCACTTCTTTGGGAAATGATCAAGCTAAAAGTACGCGAGAGGTCGATAGCTTACTCCAAGGCTAAACGAAACAAATGCAAAAACGCGAGAAGAAACTTGAACAAACAATCGCAAAATTGGACGAGGAATTTGACAAACGTAACCTCAGTGATAAGCAGCTTACCGACCTTGAGAAGAAACTCGCCGAACAAAAGAGCGAACTAGAGACGATAATTGAGTTTCGCCCTAAAGGTGCTATTCTGAGATGAAAACTAAATGGTGCAATGAAGGTGAGAAAAACACTAAATAATTTTTTAATTTGGAAAAACGACATTTACAAGGGACCATTGACTAAGTCAAAATAAGTGAATATGACTTCGTCACGTCAGACGAGAAAACCCTTAAAGATCATAATGCTTATCGTTCTACAAGAATCTTTATGGCACCAGGCGAACGCCATGCTCTCTACATGAAACAGCAGATTTCTTTGAGTATGAGAATGACAAAGTCCTTCGCGACTTTGAAATGAAAGCGTGCGACGGATTGTTAACCGAAAAATAATGTCTAGAGTCCCTAAAAACCATGCAATCTCAAAAAGACTCAAAGACTGGAACTGACGGTTTACCAGCTGAATTTTATTACGTTTTCTGGATGACCTATCAGCAACCCTTATTGAGGCTTTAAATTTTGGTTATGATACCGGTCAACTTTCAGTAACTCAGAGAAGGGATATGATCAAACTTATTCCTAAGAAAGATATATAACCTTACTTTATTAAGAATTGGAGATCATTAACTCTTCTTAATTGCGACTACAAAATTGCGGCCAAGGCAATCGCCAATCGCTTGAAATCTTTTCTTCCCAACCTTATTAACAATGACCAGACGGGCTTTATGAAGGGCAGATTCATCGGAGATAACATTCGACTTATAGATAGTATAATTTGCTATGCTAAAGAGAAAAATATCCTGGGGCTAATCCTGTTTCTTGACTTTGAAAAAGCCTTTGATACGATAGAATGGCTTTTTATTAGGAAAACTCTACAATACTTCGGATTAGGTCGAGCATAACAAAGTGGGTCAATCTTTTCTATTGCTCGGCAAAAAGCTATATATTAAATAATGGTTGGGCTGGCAATTTTTTAATATTCAAAGAGATGTTAGACAAGGATGCCCTCTCTCGCCTTACTTATTCATTTTGAAAGAGGTCCTGTCAATCTGGGCAGAAGTTAACTCTGAAGATACAATAACCTCGGAGCATCAATTTCTTAATCAGAGCTTATGGTATAATTCACTAATCAGAATCAATAACTGCCCCATTTTCTACCTAGAATGGTTTCACAACGGTGTTAAAAAAGTGAAAAATTTGAAAGACGACTCGAACAATTTCCTATCATTTCCTGATTTTAAAAATAAGTACAACCTTGATGCTTGCCCTCTCAAGTATTATGCTCTTTTATCTACACTTAAAGTCCTGTGGAATACACAAAAAATAACTTCTTTCCAAACAATCCTGAATATAAAAGCCTCGCAACAACTCTCTTAAAAACTCCTAAGGCAAGCCCACTGGTTTATGACGTGCTTTTTTCCAAAACATGCGTAACTTCAACCACACACCAACAAATATGGCTAAGTGATTGTAATATAAAAGATGATGAACACGTACAGTGGCACGAAACGTATAAACTAGCTTCTAAGTATACTAAAAGCACAAGACTTATCGAATTTCAATTCAAATTTTGCATAGACGAATAGCTACTAATCAATTTCTACACAAAATTGGTATAAAAGACGACTTGAAATGCTCTTTCTGCTAGGAGGAACCGGAGAATTTACGACCTCTGTTTTGGTCTTGCCACGAAACAGGCTCTTTTTGGAATTCTGTACGCATACAGCTTACTCTATATATCCAACGTTTTAACAGATACTGATACAGTGAACATTGCTGTTGCACTAGGAATAACGCCATCTTCCTCTAAAAACCATAACCAGTTCAATTTTTGCTGTCTTTTAGCTAGATATTATATCTGGAGATGTAAAATAAACGAAACTACTCCAAAAGCAGAAGGCTTCCTACAATATCTTAAATCGATTTATGGCATAAAGGTGAAAACAGGTGACACCCTCCCCCCCCCCCAAAGAAATGGAACTTCTGGATACTTTATTTTAGTACAATTCCCCCTCCTCCATTTGTATTGCCGTAGCCGTATATTCTTGGTTTGCAACCACGTGATAGGGCGGCCATGCTGGAGGCCAAAACAACAGAAATGTTTTTGGAGAATTTACATAAAAATAGAATTTAGTTCCCAGCGGAGACAAAGGCCATTGTTCTTGACCTCCAACATGGCTGCCGAGACGTCACTTGCAAACCAGCAATATGCAGCATTTCCTCTTACCCCTGAAGACGCAATCCTTCACGAACCTTTTTAGTTTAACATGTACAGTGAATTTGTTTGCTTTTTATGGATGTAATTTTCGTGTTTTTGTAATGTAATGTTTTGTAATACAAATAAAAAAATGAAATAAAAAATAGGTTTTCGAAATAAAGCGATAGAGTCAATCATATTTGGTTGAAAGCACGTGAAATGACTAGCAAGAAATTGTTTCTAACGCCGAGTCCAAAGGCTCAAATCGAATCTCGTGGTGTTTTAAGCAAGACACATTATGACGATTCTAACATTCCAGTTTAAAAAAAAAAAAATTATCTAGACGTCTTATTTTAACATTAGAGTTTTGCTTGCAACACTGAAAGGATTTTTACTAGGAATCGATGTACCTGAATCGACCTCTCTGAGCTCGACAGCCTCATGCTGAAAAAGAAGTTCATTTATTTGAATATTTACTGTGCCATTTCTACTGATGTTGGCTTTTGTTATTATAATAAAACAAAACAAAAAACAAACCAAAAGAAAACAAAACGAAACCAAGCAGAACAAATGAAACACAACCAAAACAAATAACAAACAAATTAATATCAGGGTTTTTGGCGCTCGGAGCACCACAGGTAAGAAAACATAGTAACCTATTGATGTGATTTGGTTATAACGTCACCGTACGCTGGTAGGTCCATCCCTCTATGTAAGCTAATGTGAAATGTCACACTTCTCGAACTCCTCGATATAACCCGTGTTACATTCCGTATTTTGGCGGGAAATTATCTGGGCCATTCCACATGTTTCGCGTATCCAGCTACGGTTTCTAAAAATATATTAACCAACTGATAAAACAAGAATAGAAATTTACGATCTTTTATGGGCATTGGCTTTGAATTTTAAAAGCTGAAATACCACTTACGCGTACAATGATCATCTGACATATTCAATAATAATAATAATTGTTGAGCTCCGCGTTCAGGTTTGTCTAAGTACATATATTACGTCACTGTCCCCTTAAGGACCCAAAATGTTCTAAAGATCGTGTAGCTAAATCTTACAAGGATTTAATGTTTATCTTTTGTAGTTGATTATTCTTGGTTCGTGGATAGTCTCAACTATTACGAGTGTCCCGGCATTCTTTCCCGCAATATACATGAAGGATATCAACAGGTGCGTCCCTAAAAAGTGGATTGGAAAGGCTTCCTTCGCTTTTTACTCGCTCTTAATCTTTATATGCACAATCCTGTTGGCTGGCTTATACTCTAGGGTTGTGTTCACTTTGTGGTTCAAGCGCCAAGAAGATAATATATTCACACCTCAACTACAGGTACGAGATAAAAGAATAGTTCTCACTGGGCCCTATCTGTTGTTCCAGTAGCATCGCAATCAAATAAGTAGTGGCTGCTTCCACTTACCTAATACATTCCAATAATTTGTTGTTCCAATAATAAGTTGTTTCCCTTTGTAAGCTTGCGTTTATATGAGATAGTTTACCAAGTCTAATACTGATAGCTGCAACTTGAACGAAAGCTTGTGGCATTATCCTCTAAATTTATACAACACGGTTTCTTTTGTTTATAATTGTGTGTACAGAATTTTGTGAAGGAGTTGCAGCATTCAATAGTCAAAGGCCAAAACCTCTTCAGATAACTTTTATCCCCTCCTTCGTCCCCCTTACCCACCTTAGACTACCGCACTGGATAACTGGCAGTGCAATTTATCACAATCGTGTCCCTATTTTCTTAACCTTACATTGGGTGCGGTTACACTGGGCATTTTGCTCTTGGGTAAATAGAGTTTTCCCCGGGGGAAGCAATTTTTTTAAGTGTAACCAATCTGCCTAAAGTGAAATTGCCTCCTGGGAATTTCCATAGATATGTAAAAAGGAACAAAAGAATTGCCCATGACAATTCCAGATGTCAGTATTATGGTTTATCGAGACCCCAAGGTGGTTCGACCAATCAAAGTGATTGTCAGACGCAGGGAAACTACTTGCTGTTTGCTTTCCCCTTGGGCTATTTACCAACGTGTAACCGTAAACCGGGAGTCGTTCAAAACCCAGAGTACACCCAACCCAGGCCAAGCCATTACCCTAAAGTCCCCTATGGTCTAACGATCTAGGATAACCACACCCATGGTACTTGGTTTAACACCAAGATTCAAATCACGACTTAACTGGCGACCATTCAGGTGAGCGTGGACCTGAAAAAAACTGTTTAAATTCCTGATGATATGCATTATCGTTTAAATGACACGACCCTGATAGCGATAGTCGAGCTCGGAATTCGGGTGATAGTAAAACTAGTTAAGAAGTTAACGACCCATCTTTTTAATATTTTCTTAACTGAAGAGCATTTTGGTCCATCTAATCGTCTCTGAAAGATATTTCTCTGTACACAGGGTGTGTTGAGAGTACGGAAGCGAGTCACTTTGATGGCTTTCACCGTCAGTGCCATCTTTGGAGTCTGCTGGATTTCTGATTTGATGACACACTTCATACAAAACTTTTCGTCTAACAAGCTCGGTCCTTATCCCATTCCCGTTGTTCACACAATGCTAATGTTCAATGCCGCCGTAAATCCTTTTGCATATGCTCTTATAAACCAGCAATTCAGAGCCAAAATGAGTGAAATATTGTGTGGTGCGCCAAGTTCATCTTCTGCCAGGGTTCATCCCAAAAAGAATCTGGAGGACATCGAAATGGACAACCATAGAAGCCAGCCGATAGATCAGCTAAGCAGGAATCATTGCACAACGTGGTGTGCTGCAGATGGATTACCCCTGCGGTCTCAGACCTTGAGAAGTCCCCCCGGACGAGATGATTCAACGCATCAGCTTTTTGGGTGCATTATTTAGAATAGCCTAGTGCGATTTTAATTTATAGTTTAAATATAAAAACTGGGCTTAACGAGTCCAGATTAAGATTGATTGACACCTTCGTTTTATTCTTTTTGCTTTTAATTTTAAATAGTCTGCAAGTTTGTAAATAAATGGTTTGCGTACATATCATGCGAAATAATTGTACACTTACTTAAAACTTGTATTCCAAAGTTTCCAATGAAAATCCATACTTGGATTCACATAACTTTCATGGATTGCCCCTCCACATATTGATGCCAATCCCAAGTTCATTGTACCCCTTAAGTTGTGCCAATCGCTTAGTCCTCCCCCACACCCTTCTTATTGGAGGCTTTGTCACGGAATCGTCCGATGCCATGGTAATAGAACTATAACACGCAATGACAATGTTCTACTTATCTATAGAAATGTTAACTGTATTATATATGCACAAATGTTAAGGCGAAATACTTCAAAACTGAATAAAAGATTTAAGTGACAATGATAGTCACCATTGTCTGCTATTCTACCACAATGAGCGCTATGGGAACTCTGGGAAACGGTCCTTGTCTCACCAAGATGGTTCCATTGTATCCGTTTGACCTATTGTCCTCAGAGAAAAACACCCCTTACTGGCCCAGTCAATGTTATATGGTACTATATGGTCCCTCACAGACAGCACTACTCTAATAGGCTCTGTCTCTAACTTTTTTGTTTCGTATTTTTAATACCCGATATGTTTCATTGAATGCTCATTGGGGACTAAATTACAATTGTAAATACTCCCACTTTTAACTTCACAAAAATGAAAAGGTCCTGTATTTATAGTTATCTATTTATTCGTCGTTCGTTTCGGGGACGAAAAGCTCTTTTAAATTTTTTTTAGCCATCTATTGGTGGTATCTGTTGT
>JAEMWC010000244.1:202500-205000 GCA_016490735.1 Pachyseris speciosa | reverse complement strand
AAAAAATGCCAATTTTGTAATGATTTTGAAACTGCACTCGCAGACAAATGGCGTCATCTACAAATCAAAATCAAATCAAATCAATTATTTAAGCTCGATAACGTGAGGAGTGGCTGCCCATTCACCCGAGCCAGGGTCTCACGTAATAAACGTTCGAGCGTTCCGGATCAAATAGGAATTTAGAGGTGTTGGTTTTTGTGGAGAGGGGAAAGCCGGAGTACCCGGAGAAAAACCTCTCGGAGCGGAGTAGAGAACCAACAACAAACACAACCCACTTATGACACCGAGTTCGGGAATCGAACCAGGGCCACATTGGTCGAAGGCGAGTGCTCTCACCACTACGCGAACCTTGCTCCCCCTGCGTGCTTTGTACTCTCATAAGGCACGCTCGCTTTCAATGAAGAGATGCGCGAGCTATATTATAAAAGATGATATCCATTATCTATAGTATGCTGTTATTATTTAATGGTACAATATATTTGCATAACGAAACACAATTATTCCAATTCCCAGGTGAAGGGGAGGTAGGAAAGTTGGGTAATTATACTATTTTCATAACTAATTTGGCTACACTCTTTTACAATTTGTTTGACAATATTCGAGGAAAGTATTCGTTGTTAGAATGGCCAGGAGAAAATAGAATGAATAAAGACAGGAATAATTGAAAATATGTGAATGAACACTTGGCTTATTGCCCTGACATCCGTTTGGAGCAGCGGTTCACAAATACCCATACCCGGTACAAAGCATATAATGTGACCTAGCGGCCATCTTCTACAACACCACCTTCGCGAGAATCTGTATTTGTTTTTTCTTTCAAGATTCTCTGGTATCTAACTCTCCACCTTCCTGCCCGAGGCTTTGTCTCCACCGTCCGGAACGGGGACTCGGCAGAGCCTGTTTCATTCGTTTCTACTTCGCTTGGAAAAGTGGTCAGTGCAAGAGACTTATTTATGGCGGCTGCGGAGGAAACCAAACAATTTTAGCGTGAAGGACTGTGAACAAACTTGCGCTAGTAAGGCTATTGAAATATAAAAGATTAACGTAAAACATTATGGCACTAATGAATAGAAATGAGTATTTGTACGAAATATTTAGTGCAACGCCGTAAGGATCCCAAGCTAAATATGGAATGTTGACTCTGGTTCACTGTAGATGAGACAAGAAATAAAAGTAAAGACACCGAAATAACGGATATGACCAGATTATGAGGAAACGATGATTGCTGTTACATGTACCCTTTATTTATTGTAATGTGTTAAAAAAAAAAAAAAAACAGCGAAGTTTTGTTGACCAAAACGCCATGAAAAATAAAAGCAATTGGGGAAAAAACCGCATTAAATAAGGTGATTTAAGAACTCCAATTGCTAACCATTTCATACAATGCTAAAACGATTCAACGTTTCTGCTTTCGATGTGTGCAAAGATAATATGCTACATTTTTATGTGTAAAATAAAGTTAGTTATTTGAAACAAAGAGATATCCTCACTTACGGAAAGCTCTGAAATGACGCATATCGATAGAGATATAGCTAGTGAGGGTGGTCGTCTCCATATACCTTTAACTACTACTTATAGTTAAGCCAAGAAAGAACATCTGGTGTTCTGTCATCCATTATCATGCAAAAAGCTGAACTATTTTCATTGATATTTAGATATTTTGGCGCCGGGCTTGAACACGCACGCGGTGCTTTTTTTTTTTCACTTTTATTTCTCTGTTTTTTTTTTTCATTGCCGTAAAAAATGTTAAATAGGGAATATTTTGCTTAACTTAGCCATGTGCAAATTCTGTAGCTTCTGGGCTGAGTTGCTCGAAGCATGGTTAGCGCTAACCATTGGCCAAGATGTATTAAAACCTATATGATGTCATGTTATTTAACTCTGGTTAGCGCTAACCATGCTTCGAGCAACTTGGCCCTCGCTGGAAGTAATTTAAGGCGATCAGTTACCACAGTGATATGGGGGAACTCCCCTTCCTCCGTCTGTTTGTTTTGCTTCTTTTTTGTTTTCAAATCTATCATTTGTACACTTTTGATAAATTAGCTGCATGCTTTTATCTTTAAGAAGATAAAAGTCATAAGTGAGGAAAGAAATCCGATAGAGTGAGGCGACCTGATGGCCGAGACTCTGACGTCCTCGTTATTGTCCAGGTCGCACTCGTTCACGATCACGGCGCTCAAGGACATGTAAGTACATAAAATATATTATTACTTACGTGGGTTATAGTTCCGGTTCTCAGTCTTCAATGTAATATCCCTGTAATAACAACTTTAACACGCTGAGAGTTTTGCAACTCACACTCGTCTGGTATGCTGTGTTCAAACTTTCGGAGATCAGCTGACAACAAAGAAATATTTTTAATTCATTCAAAGTACCGTTCTTAGGCGTCGAAACAATTTCAGCAGTTGTGAGTGTTAATCCATGCATGAAATGCTTGAAATATGGCACATGTAGATAGAAAAACCAAGACAACCATGAGATGTGCGTTCATAATGGATGC
>JAEMWC010000244.1:182500-200000 GCA_016490735.1 Pachyseris speciosa | reverse complement strand
TAGAATGTGGGTAAAGGCGAGCCTTTGAAAGAAACCAGAGGTGAGAGACATTTTCATGTTTTCGGAGATGCCAAACATGCTCTGTTGTAAGAATGGTAACTCAAAATGGAACCTGTCTCTCTTGCCGTTGTGCGAGTGGATTCCGCGACCCGCCAAGGCAATTTGGGCTAGGTTTGACCGGTAAAAAAAACTCATCGATGCAATATTTTGCTGATAGCATCGGGTGGCTAAAAAAAACTATGAAATGAACCGAAGGAGAGTTCTATGCTGTTGGTGTAGGAGAGTTACCC
Source organism: Pachyseris speciosa (assembly GCA_016490735.1). Classification (NCBI taxonomy): domain Eukaryota; kingdom Metazoa; phylum Cnidaria; class Anthozoa; order Scleractinia; family Pachyseridae; genus Pachyseris; species Pachyseris speciosa. The sequence continues at coordinate 199,710 of JAEMWC010000244.1, read as the reverse complement.
AGAATTCTTTTCGGGCGTGAACGAAGCAAGTGAAGACACACGAGCTTGGCTCTCAGAAACGGGCTGAAGCATGGCTGGCAGAAAATGTGAGAGAAAACTTTCATTGCAGCTGCCAAGGAAAGAGCTAGAGGTTTGTTGTAAATGTAGAATTTTGATATTTGGGCAATGTTTTTGATTAAAAAGTTGACCACAAAAATGTGTAATTTTTGGTGTTATTCTTTGGCCAAAAGAGTAGCATTTTGGGCTTTGCTGCCAAACGAACGGTGACATGCAGCGGAATTCGCGAATTACAGTCGGTTTGTTGGCTGTGATGATTGCAAGGCACACCATTTGGTGCTATTGACACATTATTGGGACGTTGTGACAAAATTTAAACTATAAATAAGTCGTGAAAACAAAAGCGGTATTTTCGACGCCTATGTCCGTCGTTAGTCCTTTAAGGGCTAAATATTGTAGATTAGGAGAGAATGAGTAGAAGACTTATGCAGGACCAGTAACGAACAAAGTCCTCAATAAGAGTCAATGAATAACCGCGACCAATTGGAGGCACAACAAAGGACTCAAGTGAGGCCATTAAACAAAGAAATCGTAATAATTCCCTCAAGAATCCCTTGAGTAACCTCCAGGTTCAAAGAAATAACATTGTCCCAAATTGAAGCCTTTGAGGCTATGTAATTTATTCGATTCTTGGAGTGGAATTCTTGCCTTTTGTTGAGACCAAAACGTGCAAATGTGAAAAGTTGCTTCAGTATGCTTCTTTCGTAATCAATAAGTTGTCCAAATTTCCTGAAGAATTAGTATCGACTACAATTACAAGCAACCAGCCATTCATTTGAGATCTTAGTTCTTTTTTATTCATTATTATTATTATTATTATTATTATTATTATTATTATTATTATTATTATTATTATTATAACCTTACCAAAACATTAGGGAGGAATTTGTTCCCTTCAAACGTCATTGAGAATGTTGTTAGAAAATTTCTTAACAATCACTTCACTTCCGATTCCTCGCAGGGTGCTACTCGTAAGGACAATTGTCTGTATTTTAAATTACCGTCCATCGGTCCTTTTTCTATCACAACACAACGCAGAATTAAGAAATTAGTTAGCACTTTTTGCACTGACCTAGATATTAAGTTGGTGTTTACCCCGTTTAAAATCAGGAGATTGTTTGGGGTTAAGGATGCCATCCTTACGGATTTACGATCGCGGGTCGTTTACAAGTTTTCATGTGCAGGCTGTAGTGTCTGTTATGTTGGTGAAACCAACAGACATTTTGCCACTTGCATCCGTGAACATCTCTCCTCCGACAAACATTCCCACATCTTCAAACATCTGAGAAGTTCTGAAAATTGTCGTTCCCTTTGTTCCGAAGATTGTTTTAAAGTTCTAGACTCTGCTTCCAGCAGCTTCCAATTTAACATCAAAAAAGCCATGCACATCCTCTGGGAGTAGCCGACTTTAAATTCTCAGGTCAAACACCTTAATTTATCCCTTTCTTATTAATTAGTCTCCTTTCTTAGTATAAATAGTTTCGTTACCCTTAATTATTCTTGTTAATATCTCACCTTGTTAACTATTTATTGCTTATTTTAATTTTATTCCGCACTGTACAACTGACGATAGATGATGTCTCATCCGAAACATTTCTTCATTAAAAAATGAATTTAAAAACATCGTGTGGTTATCAAAGCCATATATCATTATTATTATTATTATTATTATTATTATTATTATTATTATTATTTTATTTCTGATCCATAGCCAAACATTTATTCAATATGATATGATTACTATGGTGTATAGGATTAAGATTTCCTTATATACAGTATTCAGTATTTAGTATTTTGGTATATAGGCAGAATAACAAGGTTTACACAAACAATGGACCCCCCAGCAGAAGGATCCGAACGATACTGTGCCAATTTGTAGACAAATATCGAGTAAGGACGATGGGGCGAACTTCTAACTAACTGATCTGACGAAATTTAATTACGTTTCAGCTATTCGGCCTTCTTCAGATTAAAAACTTTAAAAACTAAGAACTAATGAAATCGAATAAACGTTTGAAAGAAAATTTGCCCTGAGCGGGATTTGAACCCACGTCCCCCCGTATACTAGTCGGGTGTGATAAACCACTACACCATCAATTACATGTAAAAGACGGACATATATGTTTCTTTCATCTTTGTACGTAAGGCAATTAAAACAAGTCTCTTGCAGATAACTAACTATTGACAAAAGCGTTATGAGATTTTATGCAAACTTAGCTATTGATTTTCATACAATAAAAGCAGGATTCAATTTGTCATATTCCTACCACACAAAGGGTTATTAATGTTTCAGAATTCGTTATGGAATATTCATACAATTTTACTTCCATATATTGGCCAAACCTGAAGATGCCAAACTGACTTACCTAAAACTTTATCGGCGAGGAAATTCAAAGTCTTCAGTTAGGCATCAAACAATGTCTACAAGTCTCTCTGGTTTACCAGAAACCTTGTGTTTTGTAACTGACTGGCATCTCAACACGCCAGTAAAAGCAGCCCAGCATATTACCCGACAACTCTAGCAGTCTGTGTTGTCACTGCAGTTTTAGCACCGATGTCAATGGTGGCAAACGCTTTCATTTGGGCAGAAATTTGGAAAAACCCTTCACTCCGATCCGGCGGCCTCCATCATATGTTCTTCTTGCTGAATTGGCGGTTACCGACGTTTGTACTGGGCTGTTAACTGTGCCAGTTTATGTTGTGACAACAGTCAGTAAACTGGCTAGAAAATAGAGAGATTTATTGCCTAGCGAATCCAGATGCTAATGTCCTCACATTCTACTTTTCGTTTTTGACTGGCTTTGTTATCATGTTGAGCTCAGTAGAGAGATGGCTGTACGTGAGTCGTAGATCTCTTCTGACAGTACGTCGAGTTGTCAACCTTTACACCATGAGCGCATCTTTCCTACTACTCGTGACAGCGGGAGTTATGTGTGCTTGGTATTTTGGGAATACGTACTGGCATCGGCTTTTCCCTAAGTTGTTGTATATTTTCTATTCGTTAGCTGCAGCCGCAGTTGTTTTCACCGGTTTGGCTTATTTCAAGGTTTTTCAAACTAATCAAAGCAATGTTAATATGCGAAAATACAGAAAGTTTATATTTACCATTTTGTACATTTTTGCAATGTTTGTCTTTAGCTATGTCCCTGTGTTGTGCTGCACACGTGCGTGCAACGTTTTACAAAAAGACGGCGGAACATATGAAGTAGTTTACCATGTTTGCGTGACCCTACTGTTCTCTTCCTCATTTTTCAATCCCTTTTTATACTATTGTTGAATAAAAGAAATTAGAGATGGCGTAACAAATACTATACGAAATTTAATTTGCAAACAGAACGGTGAAGAGTAATAGCCACTTTTTTGTTTAGTATGGTAAGTATTATAAGAAATGAGAAGGCGATAGCATGAATTTTAACACTTTGCCGAATCATTACACGCTTTTCATGAATGAACAGTTTCCTCAGACCAGCGAATCGTTTATTTTCCTTTATTCATATTTTAGTTGGGCTTACCGAATACATAGGGATCAAGTAGTAAGCGCGTGAAGATCTTTTATTCACAAACGTTTAACAAAATTTTCTTTTGCGGGTGTTTGTAAGATTTAACCAATAAAATCATTGACATCAAAGATGTGTTTCACCATTTATTATTTTCTGTATGAATTTTGATACAGGAGTGCTGCCAACCTCTGCAAATGCTAACCCTACTTTAGATCGTTTTTTGAAGCCCTGGCCTCTGAAGATTCTTTCTGTAAATCTGCTCGTTTTTGGGCTGAAACAGTATTGTATTCATTTCTTCAACTCTTTTTACGTTTTAAATACTGCTTAAAAAGGGACAATAAAGTGGACAGTGGATGCATACATAATTCACTACAATATACACACTGATTTGCCAAGAACCTTGATCGACGATTAAGTTCGAACTCGTCAGTTAGACATCAAAGGAAGTAATGTCTCGAAATTTCTCTGGTTTACCACAAACGGGCATTTTAATTTTTCATTTTCTAGATTTTGTTTTCCTTTTTGGTGCCCGAATTGCAATCTGGGTAATTTGGATAACACGCGAAATGGAAGTTCCGTCATCTTCATTTTCTAGATTTTTATAATTGTTGAACCATCCGGACCTACTCGCAAAATATGGTACCCTTCGAGTTCTTTGCAAGTGAAATGTCGCCAACATTGCCTTGCTAGGTCCAGGAACCCATTCACAGAACGGCCAGAGAGACAACTTCATTCATGAGTCGCCATTGCCTGATTTCATACCGTGAGGGACTAGGTACGAGTCTGTAAATTATGGGATTAGCAACTATTAATCCACATAGTCAGAAAGAGGATACCGAGATTCACAAAATCCCCAAGTTTGGTGTTAATCTGGCTAGTTTTGACTGAGATACAGGCATTTAAAAACATAAAAAATATACAAAGAAATGTATGGGAAACCGGACAAATCCGAACAAATGTCCGGATTTGTCCGGTTTTCCATACATTTCTTTGTATATTTTTTACGTTTTTAAATGCCTGTATCTCAGTCAAAACTAGCCAGATTAACACCAAACTTGGGGATTTTGTGAATCTCGGTATGCTCTTTCTGACTATGTGGATCAATAGTTGCTAATCCCATAATTTACAGACTCGTACCTAGTCCCTCACGGTATGAAATCAGGCAATGACTCGACACATATACGTTTGGTGTCCCAGTTGCCATGAAATTATCTCTCAGCCCTGTTTTCGTTCGGAGGTTTGCCTCTACTCTCTCTTCCTGCTTAAGAATGCCATCCTGGGCGCCTCTCAGCAGTGGAAAATGGTCCAAGTACACTTACATAATAATAATAATGTTTATTTCTTATATTGCGCAGTCTAACATGCAATAAAGATATGATCGAATGCGCATTACAACATTGAAATCTTAAAGTAATAAATGGCTAATCCAATTAATGATAATAATAATAATAATAATAATAATAATAATAATAATAATAATAATTTACAATTTTCGGAAAACAATAAAAATAAAAATATGAGTTAATAAGAAAGCTAATAAAAAGCTAATTTAAAAAGATGTGTCTTTAGTAAAACTTTAAAAGTGTTCAATGATTGACATTGTCTAATTTCTAAAGGGAGACGATTCCATACTTTGGGCGCGGCATTTTCAAACGCCCTATCACCTAGTGTCTTTTTTGTTCTATATAAACAGAGTACCTACCGATTAAAACTTGTTACGTTGGCGAGCGGTGTCACAATTAAACTTATGTCCTCGGTATACTAGAGCAGCAAACGTTTTAAGAGACACCATATAGAACAACTAAAACCCTTTTAATTACCTCCATCAAGAAAAATGCTGCAAGATTTTACGAAATTTGCTAGTTGAAGTCAAGATCTGCAAGTCTAGTTAATTAACTGAGAATATAACTCTGGAATATAAACTGTTAAAATAAGGCAAACAGCAGAAAGTCTTGTCAGTTAGAATACGATCATTTTGTATTCAGACAAGAGCTATCAAACTTGAATTGATGGTAAGTATGTGTACTTGTGATTAGGACTCAAAGGGAGAAAATCTTTGATTCTGATCCTTACGAGACAAAACAATGTTAGAAGACATACAGTTAGCCTCGATATAGTAGTTTACTTCAAAAGTGCCTTCTCTCTGCACAAGGATACTCTTAAACATATGACCCTGTAGATGATATTCTTTCACAGCTTGCTGGAAACGCAGTGTACGACAGTCTGCTAGAGGAAAGACAACTGAAACCTTACCAATAGATCGAGGTGCTCATTGATCTGGAGAAGTGTACCTCAATGGGGTGCCTGTCAGAATGAGAAAGGGCACCCGATAAGAATGCTTCTTAAACAAGACAACTTCGCTCACGGGGTATATTGCGAACCAACAAAATGACCAGCTCCCAGTTGGCTTGTTAGTTCAATTGTTAGAGCACTGCACTGGTATCATAGAGGTCATGGGTTCAAACCCCGTACAAGCCTGATTTTTTTCCAGGCTTTATTTTTACTACTGCTTAAGGGAGTATGTACCCAGACCAACCTTTTCGCCAAAATCAAACTCATTCAGAAGAAACCACCATCATGCAGATCATTGCCATGAATAATGACAAACACGGTAATGTCTGAGTCTGTTGTTGCCATGGAAATAGAACAAGCTTTTGTAAGATCTCTTTAAAAGTGCTTCCTCGGTAAACATGGATGAGCAAAAACACTTGGTAAGTGAGGCAAGAAACATTTTTTTTTACAGATAATGTCTGTGTTGGTCTAGGTAGTGACCTTAAGCTTGTGGACTGACTCTGGTTATTTGCAGAGACAAATGTCTTTAGTTTACCAAATATAGGTGGTTTGTTTTTGCCTATACCTACCATCAGTCTTCCACATGTTATGCAAGAACAATTCAAAAGATTGGCTTTATTCTAGTTCATTGCATAGACGGTTTGTCTATGTCAAATTGCAGCCCTAAAAAGCTGGCAAAAAAAAAGGCGTAAAATCCAGGGCCGTACATAGCGGGGGGGGGGGGGGGGGGGGTGGAGCTGTCCCCACCAGGAAAACTCGATGGGAAACTTGTTTTTGTTGATGGCGGGTTTTCTGAGAATGTCACTCGCTTTTCTCTGCTTGCTGGAGGAACTCAAATGGAACGAAAATCTGAAACCTGTTCTGAAATCTGAAATCAGTTACCAATCCAAACGATCCACGTTCGGAGGTGGATTGTCTAGTTTGCAATCTAAGATTGGTTTCGCCATAAATGGAACGGGAAATCTAATTTTAAAAGGAACGCTACCATAGTGTATGATTTTGGTGAGCTATTTCTTGTAGCTATACTGGTCCGAAATCTCAAGAAAACCGACTAATTGACTAAAAAATCTTCCTTCAATGTAAATTCCAAATAATTATTTTAGAAAATCTTTCGAGGCAAAAGTCAGTACGAGTCTTCTTATGACAATAATAATTTTGTAATTTTGGCTGCCTGTGGTTTAGAATTTGGCGGGAAACAGTTGACGCGTGTTTCTTGCCAACGTTTACGTTTCTCTCTCAATCCGCTGGGAAAATGTCGGGAATAAAGCGCCCGGCTCCCGCTCAACGAGGTATAATGGACTTCTTTGACGCCAAAAAAGTATGAATCTACAACGTGTGTTATTTAATACATCTAATAGTTGCCTTGGTTGCTGAGTTCATTCTTAGATCGTTGTAGTATGAAAATCGATGAGCCACTTCACAGTTATGTAGATTGGACAAAACAACATGGCAATTTAACCGTCCAGTGATTGAATACTCTATGAAATTAAGCTTAACTTTTCAAAATTCGATAGCTCCAAGAGGGAGCAATTCCTGATTGCAGTCCGCAAGAATTTCCCGCCATTCACAAGGTGCTGTCGATCTTTTTAACCACGCCTGTCGGAAGCGTCAGTTGCGAACGCTCCTTCTCAGCCCTACGCCGTCTGAAGTTATGGACTCGGTCATCAATGACAGAAGATCGATTAAATGGCCTTGCTATGGTGTTAATTCATCGCGGAACGGACTTCATTCCCACTCCAAAAGAGATCTATGACATGAAGTCAAATTGGAGAAGAATCTAGAACAGCCTAATATAGACTCGTTTTTGAGACTTGGTATTCTGATACCAAAACCTGCAATTTTAGCTCAGTTCCTTCAAGCCAATCTCTTTTCAAACTAACGAAGGCTTTCAACCCATTTTTGAAACCATCCATACAAAGTGTTAAACTGCTGTTCACAGTATAGCTCGAATTAAAGATGGTATATAAATCATCATTGTGTAGCAGAGACCTGGGGGCAATTTCTAAACAACTAAACAAGGGGTCTATGCCATAATTAATCATGACTGCCTCCGCAGACAAAAAGTCCAAGGTACGGCCCTGAAAGCATTGCCATTTACAAATTCCATGCCAGTTTCAATTTCAAACCTGCATAGGGTAAAAGAAAAAGTTGCTGTGGTTAGGTTTTGGCATCGTTTCCAGCAATACCAGTGCAAAAAGTATTTGTTACGCATGAAGAAACGAGAAAATTCAATCAGGCATGGCAATGAAAGCAACATATCAGCTCCAAAATAGTAATCTTACCAGGCAAATGAGCAGTCTGAACAAACTGAATTCTTTGTTCAGATAGTAATCATTACAAAACAGCTCTCCCTTTTTATCAGCAACCTCAACCAAAAAGCCAAAGAGCAAGAATCTGACCCTGTTGCATCCTGGGAAATTCCACATATGTCTAACCCTTTCCCGCCCGTGAGTGCCAATTGGCACTTATAGATTTTACTCTGTCTAACGCCAGACGATTTTACTCGTCAATGGGGAACCCCTTGGGCAGGAAAGGGTTAAGCGTGAAAGGCTCCCCCCACCCCCTCCAAAATATATTATTTTCTTATGAGTCTCTGACCAGGCTTCAATCCTACACCAACAGTTTTCCGGGCACCTTCAACTTTCAAAGAAACTTCCACGAGTGAAGATTAAAGACTGGTGAGACAAGGCTCATTTGTTTGTAAGCCCCTTGTCCATGAACAACAAACTGTCGGCTGCTTGAAACGAGCGTTTGAACAAAGTAAAAACAATAAGCAGTTCTTTAAAACTGGCAAGGTTTAAGCCTACTCAGCCCTTGATGATGAGCTCAGGCAACAGTAAATGACCCAAAACACAAGTTATTTAGGGCAATTTTGACACATTTCCTAGGTAAATTCTGCAAATGATCCGGCTGAGCAGAGAGTAAATTCAAATGAGCCGAGTATAGCCACGTGACCACTGCCATAAGACAATATACATGCATGACGCACCTAGTCCTCTATCGAAAACTTTAGAGAAATAAGAGTTTTAATACCCCCCCTCACTATATTTCAGCCAAAAAAAGAAACAAACAAACAAAAAACCCAAGGTTCCCTTACATTTTTAAGAATATATACCACCTTAAGTAGTGTTCATAACTGGGATGATCATTCACATCATTCATTCACTGTGGATACAAGAACTGTTACGGCATCAAACTTCTTGAGTTGTAAACAAATTAAAAGGAAAAAGTAGGTCTTATCCAAAGGATAACATCACAGAATTATACTCCAAAAACCGAAGGATAGGGCATCTTTTCCTCATATCAGGGATTCTACGGCAGTTTCTGTCATTCTTAAAGAGCTAATACGCCGAATTAAACGTCTAAATTGACGAAAAGATTGTATTGCATAATATGAAATCGGAGATACAGATTTTCAACTTTGCCTGACATCGCTTATTGTTTCTGAGCCACTCGGAATATTCCGTTGCCGGTACAAACGGAAAGTTCGAACGCTGTGGCTATGACTACAGCTGCAGTCTTTATTTCTCTCGCCTCTCTCCAGTCTCTTTTCGCTGTCTCCTCGCTCCAGTCTCGCCGCACTGTTGGTCACCGCGCTATTGACAGAATGCGCTTAAAGGGACTGCCGCAGTCTCTTCTTTTCCTCTCCGCCGCTTTCCTAAAAGCTCCTCGCGGTTTCGCTGCTCCCAACGCGCCAGATCCATTTCGCGCTTCAACAATAGGAGAATAAAGAAACTGTTCGTAATCTACTAACAATAAAAAATGGCAGCTGGTCATTTTGTTGGTTTGTAATAAACCCGTGAGTGATGAATAAATGAATATTAATACAGCTATTTCAATTAATGTTGTCGAAGGCCGACGCGACGAGGCCGTATGGTGATCTGGGAAATTTACCTATAATTGTTCCAAACTCAGTTTGAGTCAGACATATAATCATACAGGCAAACGTTTATGAGTGTTTCCTTCCATCCTAGGGTGATGACAAGGCAAAAATGTAGCCGAATGGAAAAGATTTACAACTACCCATGTCCCCTTTCGGTCTTGTCGCGTAAGCCTGACGCTTTAAGTTACGACAGCTTTGATTGAAATAGCTGTATAATGAAAATCATATATTTACACTCAATATGTGATTTTGTCAGTTTGCAATATACCAGTGGAAATAGAAGATTGAATTACGTCAGTTGATTCAAATACATGACATTCGTGTACTCTAAATTGCTCAGCAATTTAGATTTCTTATAATATGAAACAACACCTGCGAGGTACAGTCTCCGGTTCTCTAGGACGCTTTGGCCAAAACGGAAGCTTTGCATTTGAGCAAAATGTTAGCACTTCACTTCCCAGGTACATTTAGTCACCCTTATGTCTTCTGTTATGCCATAAAACGTTAAATTAAGATGTGACCGATCGTCGCAATTATGAGCACTACTAAAACATATTAGAATGAATATGAATATGAACAGTAGCGAAAAGAAATCCTGGCAAAAAAATTCAGGCTCGTGCGGGATTCGAACCCACGGCCTCCGTCAAACCGGTGCAGTCTTCTACAAACTTAGCTACTTTATTATAATGCAAGATTGTTGATGAGGGTACTTGACGTGACCGTGTAAGAATAGACGAAAACGTGTATAAGTTAAGAAAAGCTGCGCATTTTGATATGACCACAGAGACGTTTGTCAGAGCGAAAAAGGTTTAAGAGCTCAATGCTAATTAACACGAGCGAATGAGATTTGCTGTTGCGAACGGAATCGATGAAGACGCATGGAAATGTGCAAAATACAAAAATGAAAGTATTGCAGTTTGAACGCTGTTGTAGTTGTATGTTAATTTATGGAGATTAAAACCAACTGTGAGCACCTGAAAGAAGCAGATGGAATTGAACATCTTCCTTCTTAATAATTGCCTTAGAAGTCAATTTCAAAACACTTTTGTTAGAATGCAAAGTAAATAAAATACACAAAGGACAACAATTTCATCAAATATATTTGAATACCATGTTCTGTATGCATAAAAATATTGAAAAATAAGGACCCGTAGCTAAAATGATAAAAACTGCCGCAACTAGGATACACACGATTCCCCAGGATAATAGAATTTGTTGAAAAATACGACTGTGAAATATTATATTGTTATCAGTTTGGCTTTCGGAAAAATTATTCAACTTCCTTCGCATTAACTCATCTCATTAATAAAATTTCCTCCGCAACTGATCGACATGAAACTACTGCAGATGTGTTTTTAGATCTTTCTAAAGCATTTGACACTCTTAACCATAAAATTCTGTTTACCAAGTTGGAACATTAATGTATCCGTGGTGTGGCTCTGCAGTGGATTAAAAGCTATTTTTCTTGCCGTCAACAATTTGTTCAATTTAATCTAGCCTCTTCCTCAATACAGACCATCAAGTGTGGCGTCCCTCAAAGTTCTATTTAATTACTATATATAAATGATCTTCCTGACGCCTCTAAATAAACTCAGCCCTTACTTTTTGCTGAAGACACAAATATTTTTTAATACACTCTTAATCCCCATGGGATCAACGAGCGCTTTTCATTCAATTAATTTATTCCTGTTTTTCACGTTACCATGTTACCACCAATAGTGTTGCTCCATTTTCTGTATATAAACCATACAAAACCCACAATTCCTCGATTCGCTCCGACGAAGGGCTAACGCTCGAAACGACGGCAAATCCAATCCCTGTACGGTGGTCAATTTACATTATCAACTCCGTTGATAAACCAAATTTTCGTGTTTTACTCCCCCACCGACGCTGCACCACAGTTTGTTTAGAAACTAATCCCATTTATTCATTTAAGTTTCTAGGAATACTAGGTGGACAAGCACCTTACTTGGAAACACCACATTAGCTATGTCTCTAAACAAATTTCTAAGTCAGTTGGTATAATATTCAGGGCCCGATTCTACCTATCAGAAAAAAAACAAATTATTACGCGTTAATTTATCCCTATATCACCTATTGTAACTCTTCTTGGTCGTCCACGTATGTGTCCAACTTAAATAGGATTTTCATACTGCAAAAGCGTGCTGTGCGAGCCATCACCAATTCCGATTATCAAGCACATTCTGCTCCATTGTTTGCTAAATCGGGTATCCTTGATATTTTTCAAGTGAACTCATTTCAAATAGCCAAGTTTGTGTTTCATTATCACGATCAATTGCTGCCTCCAATGTTCCTCAACTTGTTTGAGACAAGTAGTGAAATCCATAATTATGGCACCAGAACGGCTGGATGTTACCGCCCTCATTCCTGTCGTACAAACATTAAGCAAACATTAAGCAATTTACAATTCTCTTTCAAGGTCCTATGATTTGGAATTCTTATCCCTACTTCAATTAACTGTTCAGCAAGTTTTCTTACCTTCAAGAAAAAAAATGTTAAAATTTTTATTTAAACAATCCTGAATCTGTCATGCCGCACTCACACAGCACTAAATTATACTTTTATTATATCCTTCGAGGTGCCCTCTCCTATAAGCCTTGTGGTTTTCTGAGGTCTCTTAGCCACTAACTTAGGTGTATTAAAAGTAAATATTGTGAAAATGGCAAATAAATAAATAAATAAATCTCACTACCTGGCACAACCATCTCAGGAAAATTGCCATGTGTGTACTCCAACTGTCCTCTTTTTTGGGGAAGTGATTTAAAGTAACGTACCTCCCTTTTCTATTGCGCGTGCTCTTTCACATAGATACCGCATGGATTTTTTTTACATGCAAACTTTCCTATTCTCTCGTTGATGATTACAGATTGATACCTGACTGACACTGGCACCCTTCAATCATGTCCACATCAGCTGACTTCACGATAACAACAGTACAGTCCATATTTATCCTTGCTTGCATAATTGGAAACACTTTAGTATGTGCTGTCATAAAAAGATATCGGGATATGAGGTATGTAAATGGATGCAAAAAGAGAGGTAAACGCAAGGTAATTGGAATACAATTTGCGAAACCCAAGTGGACTTCGGATAGCTCTACTTTCCAATACCTTTTTTTTTTACCGTGTTTTCGGGAGATTCCCCCCTTACACAGGTGCCCGTCAGAAACAGTAGTGCAAAGAGCAAAGACGCTGGCCAAACACCGGTACTATCAGCTCTATTAACCGAAAGAGTCAATGGAAACTAAAGTAATGTCCCTCTCAATATATGATAAAGTACATGACATATGAAAACAGTGCGATATCAATGTGTTAATGCTCCGGCTAAATCAGAGGAAAAAACATGAAAACCATAGGGTTAAAGATATATCTCTTTTATTTAGGATTCCCATAAATTATCTCCTGGTGAATCTGGCAGTGGCGGACATCTTTTTCGCGACATTTCACATAACGGAGCTGATTTACAGTCACATTGACAACCATCCGGGTGGAGTGGCTGGAAAAGCTGCATGTATATTAAGAAACGGCTCCTTGCAATGGATCGGAGCCTTTGCGTCAGCCTTCACTGTGGCTACAATTGCTGTAGAGCGCTACTTTGCTGTCATATATCCCTATGGGAACAACGAAAAACTAAGCATGAAAAAACTCAAGGTATGTCGCTACAACATGTGGGGTCGCTCAGCTGAATCCTAACGGACACATCACTCTAAATATAACAAATGATTTTTCACTTCGAACTCGACTACCACTAACTTGGATAAAATGAGACACTGTTGCACATGACACTTTCCCTGACTAGTAAATAGTTAGAATCAATATATGCTGTGGAGATGGAGCTTATCTCCTGTGTATAAGCTCCACAAAACGAGGCAACTGAAAAAAAAAAAAAGAAAAAAGAAGAAAAACAGGTTTCCTAAGACCGCCTATACATCCTCCTGCCAGTTAACAACAAGAGGTGGTCGGGAAAGGAACTTGTTCTTTAGATGGAACTTTTCTAGTAACGCATTTATCGTTTCTACTTGTAAGCCCTAAATTCCTTATGTCCCTAGCCAAAGTAATTTCTTATTCATTTGTACGTGTTTTTATATGTCCTGTCTTGTACATTTGTTGCTGTGTCTCTTGTGCGTGTGTTCTTGTAAATCGGTACCACGAATATTAATTGTATTGTGCGGTAATTGGCTTTGACATTGACTTCCGCAGATATTATTCCGGGGTATAAAACAGATCACTCAATGATTATATTAAATATCTCCCTGCATTCAAATGAGCGGGGGTCGGGTTTCTGGAAACTGAATACATAATTTTTTTTCATGTCAATCAAATTAAAGCAACAATCAAAGAAACGCTTGACGAATATAAAGATGATAACTCGGTCAACCCATCACTTCTTTGGGAAATGATCAAGCTAAAAGTACGCGAGAGGTCGATAGCTTACTCCAAGGCTAAACGAAACAAATGCAAAAACGCGAGAAGAAACTTGAACAAACAATCGCAAAATTGGACGAGGAATTTGACAAACGTAACCTCAGTGATAAGCAGCTTACCGACCTTGAGAAGAAACTCGCCGAACAAAAGAGCGAACTAAAGACAATAATTGAGTTTCGCCCTAAAGGTGCTATATTGAGATGAAAACTAAATGGTGCAATGAAGGTGAGAAAAACACTAAATAATTTTTTAATTTGGAAAAACGACATTTACAAGGGACCATTGACTAAGTCAAAATAAGTGAATATGACTTCGTCACGTCAGACGAGAAAACCCTTAAAGATCATAATGCATATCGTTCTACAAGAATCTTTATGGCGCCAGGCGAACGCCATGCTCTCTACATGAAACAGCAGATTTCTTTGAGTATGAGAATGACAAAGTCCTTCGCGACTTTGAAATGAAAGCGTGCGACGGATTGTTAACCGAAAAAACATGTCTAGAGTCCCTAAAAACCATGCAATCTCAAAAGACTCCTGGAACTGACGGTTTGCCGGCTGAATTTTATTACGTTTTCTGGAAAGACCTATCAGCAACCCTTATCGAGGCTTTAAATTTTGGTTATGATACCGGTCAACTTTCAGTAACTCAGAGAAGGGATATGATCAAACTTATTCCTAAGAAAGATACATAACCTTACTTTTTTAAGAATTGTAGACCATTAACTCTTCTTAATTGCGACTACAAAATTGCGGCCAAGGCAATCGCCAATCGCTTGAAATCTTTTCTTCCCAACCTTATTAACAATGACCAGACGGGCTTTATGAAGGGCAGATTCATCGGAGAAAACATTCGACTTATAGTATAGTACTTACGCGGTACAATGATCATCTGACATATTCAATAATAATAATAATTGTTGAGCTCCGCGTTCAGGTTTGTCTAAGTACATATGTTACGTCACTGTCCCCTTAAGGACCCAAAATATTTTAAAGATCGTGTAGCTAAACCTTACAAGGATTTAATGTTTATCTTTTGTAGTTGATTATTCTTGGTTCGTGGATAGTCTCAACTATTACGAGTGTCCCGGCATTCTTTCCCGCAATATACATGAAGGATATCAACAGGTGCGTCCCTAAAAAGTGGATTGGAAAGGCTTCCTTCGTTTTTTACTCGCTCTTAATCTTTATATGCACCATCCTGTTGGCTGGCTTATACTCTAGGGTTGTGTTCACTTTGTGGTTCAAGCGCCAAGAAGATGATGTACTCACACCTCAACAACAGGTACGCGATAAAAGAATAGTTCTCACTGAGCCCTATCTGCTGTTACAGTAGCATCGCAATCAAATAAGTAGTGGCTTTTGCCCCTTACCCAATACATTCCAATAATTAATCGAAGTTGTTGCCCTTTGTAAGCTTGCGTTTATATGAGATAGTTTACCAAGTCAAATACTGATAGCTGCAACTTGAACGAAAGCTTGTGGCATTATCCTCTAAATTTATACAACACGGTTTCTTTTGTTTATAATTGTGTGTACGGAATTTTGTGAAGGAGTTGCGGCATTCAATAGTCAAAGGCCAAAACCTCTTCAGATAACTTTTATCCCCTCCTTCGTCCCCCTTACCCACCTTAGACTACCGCACTGAATAACTGGCAGTGCAATTTATCACAATCGTGTCACTATTTTGTTAACCTTACATTGAGTGCGGTTACACTGGGCATTTTGCTCTTGGGTAAATAGATTTTTCCCCGGGGGAAGCAATTTTTTTAAGTGTAACCAATCTGCCTAAAGTGAAATTGCCTCCTGGGAATTTCCATAGATATGTAAAAAGGAGCAAAAGAATTGCCCATGACAATTCCAGATGTCAGTATTATGGTTTACCGAGACCCCAAGGCGGTTCAACCAATCAAAGTGATTGTCAGACGCAGGGAAACTACTTGCTGTTTACTTTCCTTTTGGACAATTTATCAGCGTGTAACCGTAAACCAGGAGTCGTTCAAAATTCGGAGAAAACACCCAACCCAGGCCAAGCCATTACCCTAAGGTCCCCCATTGTCTAATGATCTAGGGTAACCACACCCACGGTACCTGGTTTAACACCAGGCGCGCGTTTCACGAAACTTCCGAAAACGTTTTGGGCCCGAAAAAACTATTTTACATGCACAAGGATCATTACCAAAAATTCGATCTCTAATATTGTTAATAATCGTTTAAGAAAGCACGCTATAAAATTGAGAAATACCTTGGGCTAGTTTGCCCAAAAAGCTAATACCAATTGATAGAAAACCGACTGAAAAATACTTCTCGGGCCCGAAATGTTTTCTGCAGTTTTGAGAAAGGCGTGAGCCTGGTCCTGAAAAGAACTGTTTAATTCCCTGATGATATGCGTTATCGATTACACAACCAGAGCAGAATGCGTCGTCAGGGTCAAATGACAGGACCGTGATAGCGACTAGCGACCCCTGATTATAGCGATAGTCGAGCTCGGAATTCGGGTGATCGTAAAACTAGTTTAAGTTAACCACCCATCTTTTTGATTTTTTTCTTAACTGAAGAGGATTTTGGTCCATCTAATCGTCTCTGAAAGATATTTCTCTGTACACAGGGTGTGTTGAGAGTACGGAAGCGAGTCACTTTGATGGCTTTCACTGTCAGTGCCATCTTTGGAGTCTGCTGGATTTCTGATTTGATGACACACTTCATACAACACTTTTCGTCTAACAAGCTCGGTCATTATGACATTCCCGTTGTTCACACAATGCTAATGTTCAATGCCGCTGTGAATCCTTTTGCATATGCTCTTATAAGCCAGCAGTTCAGAGCGAAAATGAGTGAAATATTGTGTGGTGCGCCACGTTCATCTTCTGCCAGGGTTTAACTCCAAAAGAATCTGGAGGACATCGAGATGGACAACCATAGAAGCCAGTCGATAGATCAGCTAAGCAGGAATCATTCCACAACTTGATGTGCTGCAGATGGATTACCCTTGCGCTCTTCAGACCTTGAGAAGTCCCCCCGGACGATATGATTC
>JAEMWC010000244.1:157500-177500 GCA_016490735.1 Pachyseris speciosa | reverse complement strand
GAGCGTCGTTCTACTGTTGGCTGCGATTTTCAGTCTTGAAGGTGGAGCTCAACAGTCCATTTTTGTTTATTTGTATAATTTTTTGATTTCAAAATGAATGTTGTTAATTTGTGTTTGTTTTCTTCCCCCACAGCTTCCTCAGGGGAAATAATAGGTCAGTCACTTTTAACTCTACATTTAAGTGACGAGACGTGAATTGTCTTAGCATAAATGCATTATCCGTTACGGCACTAAAACACAGCAATTTTAGCTGAGTAGAGGTAAACAGAACCAGATTGCTGCCCATTCTTTCAAAAGCTTTATAATATATCAGTTATATGTCGATTGGCTATGGACTTTTAACATTAAAGACGCACTCAATGAACGCATAAAATCAAGCGCTTAAGCATTTTAAAATAGAGCGTTTTCACATGACGTCACGGTGGCCATGCTGGTGTACCAAACTAAACCTCTGGGAAAAGCACTCTATTTTGCAAATACTTTCTTTTGTTTCATTAAACCAATATGGCTGATAGTCACGTGAATGAAAACGCTCTATATGACGTCGGAATCGGCCGCGGTCTTTGTTACGGATTTTGAATTTAAACACTACAGCCACAAATAATGAGAACAAGATGTCTTGGGCAATTTACCATTTTATTGAGATCAATTCTACATTTCACAACGCCAACATAAAATTGTATACTCAGCAGCAACGACAACCTTTTTCAAGAGGTCTTATATCATTACTTAACAAATAAGAAAGCCTTAACCGTGCTTTGTTCGGTTACAAGGTACGCAAGTGACGAGAGCACGAAAGAAGTAGGAAGAAGCACGAGCCGTAGGCGAGTGCTTTTAACTACGCCTTGAGTGCTCTCGTCACTTCCTTGAGTGTCTTATAACAGAACAAAGGACGGTTAAGGCTTTTTTATTTGTTTTATAATATAGTTTTTCCCACATTTGTAGCAAAATTCATTTCAATTTGTGAGAAAACTGAGCAAATCTTATTCTTAGCTTGCGCTCGCGGAATGGAGTCAGTGATCGTACACGTTGCGTCAACACCGTCTTCTTATAAGAAAATACCTCTTAACGGGCGGCTAAAAGCATTCAATTAAAACAAGCAGCTCTTAGAATTCGTCTCGTCAGTTCTATGGTATGACTGTAATATTTTAATCGAGCAGTTTATGTTTTGAGTTGTGAAAAATGCCAATTTTGTAATGATTTTGAAACTGTACGCGCAGTTAAATGTCGTCATCCACGTGCTTTGTACTCTCATAAGGCACGCTCGCTTTCAATGAAGAGATGCGCGAGGTATATTATAAAGATGATATCCATTATCTATAGTATGCTGTTGTTATTTAATGGTACAATATATTTACATAACGAAACACAATTATTCCAATTCCCAGGTGAAGGGGAGGCCGGTAGGAAAGTTGGGTAATTATACTATTTTCATAACTAATTTGGTTACGCTATTTTATAATTTTTTGACAATATTCGAGGAAAGTATTGGTTGTTAGATAGGCCAGGAGAAAATAGAATGAATGAACACAGGAATAATTGACAATATGTGAATGAACACTTGGCTTATTGCCCTGACATCCGTTTGGAGCAGCGGTGCACAAATACCCATACCCGGTACAAAGCGTATAATGTGACCTAGTGGCCATATTCTACAACACCTCCTTCGCGAGACTCTTTATTTGTTTTTTCTTTCAAGATTCTCTGGTATCTAACTCCCCACCTTCCTGCCGAGGCTTTGTCTCCACCGTCCGGAACGGGGACTCGGCAGAGCCTGTTTCATTCGTTTCTACTTCGCTTGGAGAGGTGGTCAGTGCAAGAGACTTATTTATGGCGGCTGCGGAGGAAACCAAAACAATTTCAGCGTGAAGAAGGACTGTGAACAAACTTGCGCTAGTAAGGCTATTGAAATATAAAAGACTAACGTAAAACGTTATGGCACTAATGAATAGAAATGAGTATTTGTACGAAATATTTAGTGCAACGTCGTAAGGATCCCTAAGCCAAATACGGAATGTTGACTCTGGCTCACTGTAGATAAGACAAGAAATAAAAGTAAAGACACCGAAATATGATATGACCAGATTATGAGGAAACGATGATTGCTGTTACATTGACCTTTATTGTAATGTGTTAAAAAAACAGCGAAGTTTTGTTGACCAAAACGCCATGAAAAATAAAAGCAATTCGGGAAAAAACCGCATTAAATAAAGTGATTTAAGAACTCCAATTGCTACCCACTTCATACAATGCTAAAACGATTCAACGTTTCTGCCTTCGATGTGTGCAAAGATAATATGCTACATTTTTATCTGTAAAATAAAGTAAGTTATTTGAAACAAAGAGATATCCCCACTTAGAAAGCTCTGAAATGACGCATATCGACAGAGATATAGCTAGTGACGGTGGTCGTCTCCATATACCTTTACCTGACTACTTATAGTTAAGCCAAGAAAGAACGTTTGGTGTTCTATCAACCATTATCATGCAAAAAGGTAAACTATTTTCATTGATATTTAGATATTTTGGCGCCGGGCTTGAACACGCACGCGGGGCTTTCTTTTTCACTTTTATTTCTCTGTTTTTTTTTTTTTTCATTTCTGTAAAAAGTATTAAATAGGGAATATTTTCCTTAACTTAGCCATGTGCAAATTCTGTAGCTTCTGGGCTGAGTTGCTCGAAGCATGGTTAGCGCTAACAGTAGTACTATAGACCCAAATCCATCAAACACGTCTCGACCAATCAGAAGCCAGAACGACCTGTCAAAAATTGACCAATCAGAAGCCAGAACGAGCTGTCAATCAAATTGCATTAAAAGGGTTTCCCCGAGGGTCACGTGACCAGAGAGTCAATAAACAGACACGTGATGGTTATTTACACACTGTTTAATGGTATCTTATAATGGTTCTGTTTACAACATCGAAAAGAGATTTAAAATTCGGCGAATGACGGAGTATGGCGTATGGTGCATAGCTTCGTGCATGTTCTCCGCAGTCATTGCCGAAAGGGCAGAGGAACAAGCGTCGTACCAAGTGGACCAAGCGTCGTGAACTGTACTTGTCTACCGCACATGCAAACATCACCTGCGAGCGAGAACAGTCAGTCAGTCAGTGTTGTTTGCAACTGCGGTTTAGTAGTACAAGTGGTAATAGTAACTGTAAGAGGGTAGCAGGTGTCGGCAGCGGCGACAGGATTGGCGGCGACGGCAACGATTGGGGGACATCTCGCGGGACAATAGGTAGAAGACCAAGGGATCTGGAGCAGCGGAAAAGCTGAGAAAATCCACAAAACACTGCAATACAAATAAACGGTTTTTAATGAAACTATCAAAAGGCTAACCTTTACAATATTTGCAACGAAAAGGATAACAATGAGGGTGGTTTTGAAAGTGGCATTGTAGAGAAGTGGTTAACAAAGTATAGTGTTGGCATTGTTCACAGCGCACGAAACGCTGTTGGATCCAATAGCGTTGGAGGTGCTGGCAAAACTTGACCCCGGTGTCGGGATGGGTGGGGAACACGTTCAGGACGTCTGTCATGCACTGGAAACGAAAGCACGGGAATTGAAGTCAATCTCTTGGTAAAAGAAGTGGGTGGGAAGATGGACACAGGTCTGACTCGCGCACGCCCAGTACTGGGGATAGCGATAGTTGGTGTCGCAATGGCTTACGTGGCGTAAAGCCAGGGAACTGAGGGCGCGCAGGTGTTGACGGCATTGACCAAAGTAAGGGCAGAGGAGCATCCTGACTCTGGGCGGGATGACGATTCGGCCAAGGTGTAGACAGATCATGGGCACAATGTACAGCTACGAGAGAACAGACACAGTCACTCAAGTGGTTGATAGGATGGGAAAGAACACCGTTGCAAAGGACGATACGTTAGAGGTTTGTCAGGTTGTTGGTCGTCGCAGTGACGTACTTGGCGTAAACGTGAACCCTGGGTACTGAGGTCGCGCCTGAGTTGGCCGCAACAACCGAAGTAAGGGCAGAGGAGTTCCCTGACTCGGGGTGGGTCGACTTTACCATGGCGTAGACAGCGGCAGACAACAAATTCAATGAACAGCTACGAGAGAGAACAGGCACTTTCATTGGCACAAATGACTCAAAGCAAGTCTATTGAGGGCACGTAGTTGTTGACCGCAGTCACTGAAATGAGGGCAGATGAGGATCATGACTTTGGGTGGGTTGACTAGGCCGGGGCGTACGCTGGGCCAATGGTCCATGGGCACGATGAACAGCTGCGAGAGATAGAACAGGCAATCAATGGGGTTGCAGGAGGTAGCGCACGACGTGGCCGTGGGGTACGTAGAGCCAATGACCGCAGGCAAAGAAGCGGGGGCAAACGACGACTCTTTCTAGGGTGGGGTCAACGCAATTGAATTGCACCATGGGATCGTCGAATCTCTGCCAAGAAAACCAAGCACAGCGTTTTAATAATCCATGTGCATGAGATAACTGAAACGAATTTCAATGAAACGGTTGTGTTGGTGTTTCATCGTCAACCAGCGGTCGCAGCCCATGAAGCGTATGAGTTGGACCGTCAGTTGGTAGGAAGGATCTAGGTTGGCCAGGCGTATCAGCGGGTCACCTAGGGACGAAGAGACAACCAGTGACCGTGCGTGGCATGTGTGCACCACGTGATTCCTTTGTATTTTAATCTTAGTCGTCTGTGGCAGGGAAGGAAAGGCGGTCGTGTGACAATTAGTCGCAAGGAGGGATTGAGGCTGGCCAGGCGTATCAGGAGGTCAGTGAAGACCTACGGAAAGAGAAAACGCCAAATCGGAGGTCACTGTGATGGTGAAGGAGAGGATTTGGATCATGGCTGGATCGTATGCAACCCCATCCTTTGGGCATGGTCTGCGAAAAAAACCAACACGATGGAATGAGAATTTGAAAGTTTTTAATAATACAAATAAAATGGAAACAGTACAAAGGTAAAAACGAGAACGAAAACCAAACAACATGGCAACGGTATTAGGACCAACCCCAGGCGCTGTTGGAGGCGATTGGCAACTGCCCGGGGGTGGACCGTCAGCTGTCGAGAGATTCAAAGTAGTCCAGTACGCGTTGGAAATTGGCCAAGGTGGCTCTGCGTGGCAGGAAGGCTCTGAGGGCGACCGGGATCTGCTTTGGGTAGATGAGGCGCTTGCAACGAGGGTACATCGGGCAAACGAAAATGCAACTTTCACTCTTATGGTTGGCCCATTTCCCGTAAGCGTCGATCAGAAACTGCAAGAAGGGCAAGAGATGAATGAGTGGCTACATGCCAGGAAGATCGATGAAAGTAAATGACAAGGGATGGCCGAGGCGCAGATCACCGTGCAGGTGGACCACACGACTGAAGCAACTCCAACCCTGGAGCATGCGGGACTTACTCAGCGGTGGGATGGTGGGTCGGATCCCGTCAATGTATGGACGAATACAATGCGCAGGAGCTGGCCGAGGGTGGCTCCATTCAATTCCCATTACTAGGGAAGGTATAGGGCATCGAAATAACAACACCACCCTATGGATACACCCTGAGAAAAAAGGGAAGCACTTACTTTGGGGGTAACGAAGACGACGGGCAAGTTGACTTTTTATCCAGTGCAGATGGATGTTGGGTATTTGGATACAAATCCACCCCAGGGGCAACTGGAAGACAAGAGAAAGAAAAGACTTACTCAGTGGAGGGGCACGAAGACGATGTTTATATTGGGTCGGAGCCCGTTGTAGTCCCAGTGCCAATGATGACGGGGTTCGGGTTGATGACAGGTCCACCCCTGGGGCAACTGGAAGAGAAACAGAAAACTTACGCCTGTGACGAAAGCTGAGGGGTCTGTCGGGGATGACGATGATCCGCAGGTGTCGGTTTACGTGAACGTGACCTATGTGAACGTCTATTTGACAAAGCCAACCCATGATCAGGGCCTGAAAAGACAAACTTACTCAGCGGGGGACCATGCGCTTTTGGGAAGGGTTCCCGTGCCAGTACCAATGAAATCGAAATTCTTGAAAACAAGTCCACCCCGGGAACATACCCTGAAAAAGAGGGAGGACTTACATTCTGTAAAACAAAGCGGGGCCGTAAACGGTGTCCGAGGCAAAAGTCGTGTAATCTTCGTGCCAAGTTAATGTGGCTGCGTTTTGGATGTAAGAGGCGCAAGTGCACTCGACTCGACCGCTCACGGGAGCGTTGTCGAACACGTAACAGTTTTGCTACAAGAAGGTGATCTGGGGGAGAAGAGAGAGACACTTACTTAGGTCGCCTGTAGGTCAGACAAGTGCATCGGGGCCAGCGCATGGAACAAAACCAAGTGGTGATCTGACGAAAAAGAAACAACACTTACGCGTCACGGCCAATAATCCCAGGGGCAGCGGAGGGGGCAAGCGCAACTGCGGACTTGATGGGCCCAGATGATTTTGCCCCGGTGGGTCACACAAGCCGCTACCAGCGTTTGGGCGTGAAAGACGTACTGGGCGGGATGGGTGTAGTCTAACCAGTGGAACTCGCAGGTGCCGTGGGGTACGATCTACGAAGAGAACACTTACTTAAAGCGGAACCGGTCTGAGCTTGTGAAACAAATGGTGTGTACTTTCAAAGGCGTGCCAATGCTTGCCGTACAAATGAAATCTAGCGGCAGCAGGTCCCGGTCGCGGTCTCAGGATGCTGGTGGGGACGCGAAACAGCATGAATTTTTCTCAGAGGAACATGGGCAGCGAAAAAAAGGGGGACACTTACTTACGAACGTCCAAACCAGAATTCAGAATTCAGAATGGAATTCCAGTGTTGCTCGATAGGCACGTGGCGATGCTTTTCCTGGAACCAGGGGATGTAATCGCTCTTGTCGAGAAGTTGTTGGGTATAGGTCAGACAGAAGACTTTGGCGGGCAGGGGCTGAGGAAAAGGGCAGGAAAGGGGGCGACTTAGACTAACTACTATGACAAAAAATGAAAAAAAAAACGTAAACTTACGGTTCCGTGCACGCGACAGTGCGGTAGCTGGTCCATCTGTTGGTGTATTTTATCCCAGCCCATGGCGAGGCGATTTTTAATGTTGTCTTGAATTTCCATTTGTTCTTTTTGGCGGAGGATCATCTCTTGCATCTCCGGCGGCAGAAAATCCCAATGGGGCACTGGACCGTCTTGGTCTGCACTGGCGGTGTCGTCCAGCACCCAATACTCTTCGTTGTGGCTGTTGACGATCTTGCGCCATCCCTCTTTCACAATCTCTAATCTTGCCATTTTCTCGCAAGGTGTTTCGGACGCTATCTTGAAACTGAGTGATCTCCGTGGTCGGTGCGTCGCCTTTATGGATTTGGCGTCCACCAATCAGCGCCGCGGAGATGATCCAAGTGACCTCAAGAGGGGGGGGACCCCCCATCCTCCCGGTTCTTCCATGACGTCAGACCGGGTGGTTAGCCTTGATTGGTGCGCGGGGTGGGGGCCGCGTCAGGGTGGCGTCAGCAGTGATGGTGTATAAAGTGAGGTGCCTGGTGTGACGGTACCATGCCAGCATGAGTCAAGACCAGGACCCGCCAGGACGATTCGAGTTCGAGTTGGATCCCGTGGTGCAGCGGCGCAGTGTGCGCATGGGCGTCCAGGAGCGCGTCTTTCGTACGTGCGTGCGCCAAGTGGGGGCTTTGAGACTGCGCCAGAACGTGGCGGCTGCGTTGACGCAAGGGCTGCGCGGGGCCCTGGGACGTTTGCTGTGCGACCAGGAGGAAGAGATTGAGGATCGCGACCGCGTGTTCTTCACTATAGCCTCCAATCGTTTGGTGAACAGTTACAACGGTTGGGGGTTGACGGCCGGGGAATGGCGTCGGGATTCCTTGCGGGTGGACACCATGTTGCAGCACCTGGCCAAGATGTTGAATTCCAACGAACAGTTTGAAATGGACGACTCATTTCGCCGCGCGGCGTGGGTACCAAACGTCGCATGAAAGCGGGTCATCGGTCGTCAGAGGTGTTGCGTGTCAAGAAGAGGGCCGTGATCAAGATTCCTCGTACGCGGGCACAGCTGTGCTGCGTGCGGGCTTTGGTGAAGGCGCGCGCCAAGTTAGAGAACCATCCGCAATGGCGCGCTTTCCAACGAGGGCTCGCTCTGCAATCGTGGGCGGCCACTCAGTTGCATGTGACCACGGGTGTGCCTTTGGGCGTCTGCGGGGACGCGGAATTGAAACAGTTTGCGGCTCATCCGTCCATGGTCGACTACACCATCGTGGTGGTCGACGCCGACCGGAACTTTGAGACTTTTGCTTACGGGTCTGGCTCTAAACATTTGGGACTGTTGCACAAGGGGGATAACTACGACGTCATTAAATCTTTGCCCGGGTTTTTTGGTACCAGTTACTTTTGCGCTCATTGTTACAAGGGCTACAACAATACCGGCTAACATCGCTGCACCCAAACCGCCAATCATTGCGGGGCTCGTGTGCAAGGCGGTTGCCCCGATCATGCTCGGGCTCGATCAGAGAAGGGGACGGCCAGTGCTTTGTGCCCTCATCGTCGGCGCCTGTTTTACGGGGACGTTTGTCTGGCCAATAATCACGGTCGAAGCCACGACGGTCGCGTGGCCGGACCCGAACGCCCTAGCGTGTGCGACAATCGGCGCAAATCTCCGGACTGCAACAAACTGTTGCGAGGGGTGCGGGAGATCCAGGAGCACGTGTGCGGTCGAGCCTGCTGTCCTTCCTGTCGCCAAGACGTCATGATCCACGAGCACCGTTGTTTCGTGCAGGTGGCCAAGACGCCGACCCGAGCTGCTGGCGGAAAAGCGGCAAAAGAAACGGCGCGGGCGTGATGCCCAGGACTCCGAGGACGACTAGGACAAACCCCCGTTACACGTGTTTTTTGATATTGAGAGCATGCAAGAGGGCGGTTGCCACGTGCCCAATTTGGTGGTGGCCGAGACCGAAGACCAGGACCGTCCTGTGCGGTTTTGGGGAGACGATTGCATCAAAGACTTTTTGCAGTGGTTGGAAACGTTGACCGAGGAAGACACGCGCCCGGTGACGGTCATCGCTCACAATTTTCAGGGCTACGACAGTTACCCCATCATCAGCGAGTACCACTGTCAAAAGATTTTGATCGAACAAGTGAGGAATGGGGGTAAGGTGCTGTGCCTGGTGCGCGACGGGATTCGCTTTATCGACTCGCTGTCGTTTTTCCAAATGCCCTTGTCGGCCTTTCCCAAGACCTTTGGACTGACGGAATTGAAGAAGGGGTATTTTCCCCAATTGTTTAACACGCACGACAATGCTCGGTACGTGGGGCCTATGCCAGCCCGAGACTATTACATGCCCGAGGGCATGTCCGTCCAGCAGCGAGCGGAGTTTGAACAGTGGCTTGCTCAACAGGTGGCCGAGGAAAAGGTGTTTGACATGGCCATGGAGTTTGTGGCTTATTGCGAGTCGGACGTCCAGCTGCTCAAACAAGGTTGTTTGACTTTCAAACGACTGTTTGAAGCCCATACGGGTTTGAACCCCTTCGATCAAATCACCATTGCTTCGGCCTGCAACCGGGATTTGCGCATGAAACGCATTGAGCCCGACACCATTGCCAGCGAACCCTTGCAGGGGTGGCACCTCAAGACCAATCATTCCCTGGGGGCCATGGAATTGCTGATGTGGCACGAGCGTCGTTTGCGCCACGAGGAGTGGAGTGCCCTGACCGAACAGGAAATGGAAGATCACGATGTCATGTCCATGACTTACCCCGACTATGCGGACAACCACCCACCCATTTGGAACACGCGCGCAACGTGGGCGAACACCGGGTGCCCGGCTCGCGGTACAGTCTGGATGGCTACCAGCCCGAAGGTCACGTGGCCTACGAGTTTCACGGTTGTTTTTGGCATGGCTGTCGCAGCTGTTTCCCCCAGCGCACTGAGGAGCACCGCCGATTGTTGGATCGTTCCATCTATATGTGAATTGTCAATGAAATGAAAGCCATTTCTGCTGCTCATCTCCTTAAGTTTTTCGTTGACCTCCGATAACTTCGTCGACACATCAATGTGCTCTCTGTGTGTGTGGCTGGAGATACCTATTTTCGCGGATTGGAATTTATTTCGAAGCCAGGTTTTCTGTTTTTGACACACAAGACTCGACACTATCAGATGGCAAATTATTCGTGCCCGAATGAATAATCACATGCGAGGGCTCAACATCGATGTGGATGCTATCTACTTCATGGCAGATTTGGTCGCTGGTTTTACCTGGATACATGCGCTTGTTGACTGTTTTCTTGGTGAGTTTCTGGGGATCGATGTTCTTGATTAGGGAATCTCCTATAATTACAACCGATTTCGGTTGTGCGCCTGATTTAGCACCTCTCGTAGGCTGAGAGGGTTGAGAGGATTGTAGGCTGAGAGGATTGTCGACGGTTTCACAGCTGCTTAAATCTGGGAAGCGATGATTTGTTGTTGATTTTGTTGCGTTAGTTGACACATTCCCCTCGTCAACAGTTTCACAATTACTTAGAACTGAGAAGCAATTGTTTGTTGTTAATGTTGTTGATCGGCCTCCCAAGAGGATTGATCGAGGTTGTGGATCGACCTCCCACGAGGATCGAACGTCTGTATGCAAATCATTTTTGTTAATCTCTTGGATTGTATGTTTATTTTCCTTATTGATTTCATTATTTAGGATTCTTAGAGCCGTTACCAAACTTTTATTTTCGTCATGGACTGAACTCGCTTCCGATTCAAAGACTCATAACTGTATTCAAGATCACTTAGCCTCAGTCTAAGAGCACGATTTTCGTCTCGGAGTCTCGTTAATTCCGATGGTCGGAGCTCCTCGTTGGTTCCTCGCTAAGCCAATTGCTCAACAACGATCTTGTATTTCCTTCGACCTGCTTCTGTAAAATCACCAAGTCGAGTTTAATGCCCTCTATTTCAGCAGACAATTCTCGACTCAGCCCTTTGCAGCCACAATTATCTAATCTACTGCCCTCCCCAGAAGCCATTACCTGTTGTTTATCGTTATGGAGGACTTCAGGCACAGATGGTGGACTTTTTGATCCTTGAGAGCGGGCTTTAGCTTCGAACGTCGATGTATCGCAAGAATCAACGATGGAGTCGTCTGATAATGCCCCCGACTGGCAGCTGTGTCCATTTGATGCAAGGGGTCCATGACCGCCCGATTGCAACACAGTTGAATTTGATAAAATTGAATCACTATCGTCGATTGGCTTCTCAGTCCTGTTGCGCTGAATCAAGTTAACTGGTTGCTCCTTCAATAAAGGACCGTCCCTCCCTTGAAAAACAAGAGTTAATTGCTTTTCACGATACCACGTTATCGTCAATCGATTTTTAAAACGCTTAAACGTCTTCGCTGCTCCGCCAGGTGACGACCATTTCCCCTGTTGCTGAATAGTTTCTTCCACAAATTTCTTCAAGGTTTCCAGGTCGCCAGTCCAGATCAGACGTTTACCTTTAAGTAGCAGATTTTCTAGTTCAGAGCTATCATGTTTAATCGAAAACAGTTCGGCACTTGTGCTCTCCAAGGAACTGTTGTCGGAGCTAATAGAAACAGGACCGACCGCCATGATACTTTCGGGCGGTTGAACAGATACAGATAGTCGCTGTCGTTAACTGTCACGCGTTTTCTGCCAATTACTGTCGGTTGTGGCTGATTGACACTGCCTTTGACGGAAACATAGAGATCGAAATGCTTTCTAATTGAAACAATATTCCATAGCAACGGACACTTTGGACTCCTTCGTTCGCTCGCCGCAGTAAGAAGTCGACTTGTGTGCAAGTAGTAAATTACACCTGAACTCTAAGGGATCAGCTTACTTAGCTACTAGTTTTATTAAATTTCTCAGACCGTCGGCAAATAAAGCAAGACGTACCCAGGGTTTTCAGACCCCACTACGTCAGCTAGGACAGTTAATAATGCAGCTAGCGACAGGATCAATTGCTCCCCCAGTACACAAGAAACCACGTCGGTAGACACGGCTTGTCATGACCCAATAAGAGGTGAGTTTGGTTCCACAATGCGTAACGTCGCTAAACTAAAGGGCCTCAAAATTGCCAACCTGAATGTTAATAGTCTACTCAAACATATCGATGAAATTAGGCCTGTCTTACTTAGCACACCTTTTGATATTTTCGCTATAAATGAGTCTAAAATTGATTAATCAATACCCAACAATGAGATAAGTATTCCTGGCTAATATCTTATTAGAAAGGATCGTAATAGAGTTGGAGGCGGTGTCGTCTTGTACATTCGGGATAATATACCGTATTCCGATAGGGAAGACTTGGTGCCTAGCAGCCTTGAGATGGTCTGTGCTGAAATCAACCGCCCACATAGCAAATCTTTTCTTGTATGCACTTGGTATAGGCCTCCAAATTCAGATATGGACCTATTCAATGAGTGCGAGATATTTTTTCAAAGGTGTAACGCCGAGAGCAAAGAATTAGTGTTAGTCGGTGATCTTAATTGTGACGTTAGTAAAGTTTCATTGGATCCCCAACAAGACAATTGATTTTTGTCTGTTCACTATACCAAATTGATCAGCTAATAGACAAACCTACCAGGGTAAAAGATACTTCAGCCACCCTGATAGATCTAGTTTTAACAAATGCCAAAGAGAACATACATTCTTCTGGTGTTATACACCTTGGAATCTCAGATCACAATTTGATCTAGGCAATGAGGAAATCTGCGTTGCCAAAAATTAATCAGGGGGTGAGAGAAATCAGAGACTACAAACACTTTGATGCTGAGCTTTTCGTTGAAGATTTATCCCGAATGCCTTGGAACGTGATTCAACAAATCAATAATCCCAACACATGTCGGAATGTATGGAAATCCTTTTTTACTGAGACATTAAATAGGCATATGACACAAAAGAACAAGAGGGAACTCCGTTCCCTGGATTACACCTCACGTCAAGGACCTCATGAGATATCGAGACTATCACAAAAAACGGGCAATAAATATGCCTCACAGACCCACTGGGAGAGTTTCAAGAAATTGCGTAATAAAGTAAATATTCAAATGCGTAATGCCAAATCCAAATTTTTCCACGATAAGATTAATGACTGCTCTAGGTCGAATGACCTTAAGAAAGCTTGGACGCTCATTAATACGTTATTGGGAAAAAATAATAAATCGAACAATTGGAGCGAGCTCTTAGTTAACGATAATTTAGTGTCACATCCCAAATCTATGGATGAGGGTTTGAACGACTATTTTGTTAATATTGAGCCGACGCTAGCAGCAGAATACGATGAAGAGTCGTGCGATATTGACCAAACGGCAAACAATAATAGCAATCCACTCCCATGCACGCTGTTTAAATTTTCATCAATTCCTGTCGATAACGTTGTGTCATCTCTGAGAGGCCTAAAAGCAAATAAAACAACCGGCCTGGATAAGATTCCTCCTAAAATTCTTAAACTTTCAGCAAGTATAGTTGCACCGTCTTTGACGTACATCTTTAACCTCTCTCTTGCGACTGGAATCTACATAGATGATTGGAAACGCGCACGTGTAACGCCGATTTTTAAATCTGGAGACAGACGGCAATGTGCGAACTACCGCCCCATTTCTATTTCACCAGCAGTGAGCAAAGCATCTGAAAAGGAGGTTTTTCGCCAGGTATATGGTTACCTGACTGAAAACTGCTTGTTGTCCAAATTTCAATCTGGATTTCGTCCGAAGCACTCCACGGTAACGGCTCCCATCAAATGTGTGATGATTGGCTTGAAAATATGGATAATGGGAAATTGAATGGTATCATTTTTCTTGATATTAAAAAGGCATTTGATTCAATAAATCATGACATTCTTTTAAATAAGATGAAGAAACATTTTGGTATCTCTAGCATATAACTGAAGTGGTTCGAATCTTATTTGACATATAGAGAGCAGCAATGCAGTATGAATGGACAACTCTCATCCAAGAAAACAATCACCTGTGGCGTGCCTCAGGGATCAATCTTGGGTCCATTGTCGTTCTTATTATATATTAACGACCTGCCTGAGTGTTTAAGATCAGCTACTCCATGTATGTATGCAGATGATACCCAGATCTTCTAATCCTCTTGCTATGCCAACGAACTTGCGCGGAGGGGCCATGTTAGTTCGAACTGAATGAGGAATTTCGACTGACGTCGGGTGGTCGGCCGTCTTTATAGACGGTGGTGATGGTATTGGTGTGCGTCACCCCGGCAATTTGACGACCGGCTGTGCGTTGACGATTTTCTTCCTGCAACACTTCCAATCGATGGCGCAACTCGGCTTGATCTTGGCGTCGTCCGACGCCTAGTCCGGTGCCTCGTCCGCCGCGGCCGCCCCGGCGTCTGCCCCGACCGCCGCGTCCGCCTCTGCCATCTCCGCCGTCATTGTCGGTGCAGCCTGCCGGTGCAGCCTGACGACCGCCTCGGGCCGTGCGGGTGGTGGTCCTGGTAGTGGTGGCTCGACGAGCACCTGCGACTCGGGACCTGGGTCTTTTGGCCGCCACGGTGGGTCGAGGACGTTTGCCGGCCACGGCGGGACGAGTGGTAGTGGCCGTGGGCGCTGGTTGCGTGATGGTGGAGGTGACGGGTCGACGTGGGGTGCTGGTCGACAGGGGTCCTAGGGTGGGTCGATCGGGCGTGCTGAGAGTGCTCCTGGTACTGTCTGGGGTCCCAAACATTTTCCTCGGGATCTGATTGGGGTCCAGGTCCGTTTGCTGGTCCTCCAGGCTGAAGGTGGGTAGGGGTGAACTGGTGGCCAACTGCGGGGAGGAGGTGCTGGACCCCGTGCCCGGTCCCGAGGAGGCCATGACGGTAGCGCGAGGCGGCGGTGAAGGGGTGCCCATGCCAGGAGGTTGACTTTGCAGGAAGGAACCGATGTCGGGGTCGAGTCTTCGACTCAAATCCAATTGGCGTCCTCCCAAGGCTAGGCGTTCCTGTCGAGCCCTCTCTCGGGCCAAATGCGCTTGAAAACGGGGTGTCCGGCTGTTCAGGAATCCTCGGGTACGAATACGTGGGTCACACAACTGGACAGAACAAGGCAATGGCGGACGCACGTGGTCTTACAGGGCTCGGCATCCACACTACTTTTTACATTTTGTATCTATTATTAATTGCTGCAACTCCTAAAATCGTTAAAGGCAGATACTTCAAGGGTTATGGTATTGGTATTGCTTCGAGGCCCCGACCACAGGATGTGTATCGACCTGAGTGCCCTGCTGGTGCGAAGATATCCTTACGTGGTTCAAACCTTACGAGCGTTACTCGACAATTTCCTCGCGTTCATATGCCCCAAATACGATGGACTAAACATGGTCACCAATGCTTATGGCTGCCAGATGTCTTACTCTATCATGACATTGAATTTAATCCAGGTCCGACGGAGAAGAGACCAAAATGTGTTACGTGTAACATGGCGGTACGAAGAAACCAGGCGGCCATCTTGTGCAGCAACTGTGCTTCTTGCTTCCATGCGAAATGCTCAGGTCTATCAAAGTACGTTCTCAATAAGATCTTCAACCCCTTCGATACATGGTTCTGCCTGACCTGTAGTTTACCACCTTTCTCGGACTCATTCTTTGACTCTTCGATCTTGTCGATAAATGATTCAATTGCGAACAATTCTTTAGTTACAAATAAAAACGATGACCCTGTCTGGAAAATACTGAACCAACACTCAGCCAAACATAGTGTCATTGGAAGCTTCAACATTAACAGTCTGGGTAACAAGTTCAGTGAGGTGATGGAATGGATACAAGCCTTTGATATATTGACCATACAGGAAACCAAGTTGGATAAATCGTTCCCTGACTCACAATTTGCAATAGATGGTCATAACATGTTCCGTCGAGATCGGAAGAAAGGTGGTGGAGGAATTATGGTGTACATCCGTAAATCAATTCCCTCCCACCGCATTAGAGTTAAATCCAACGAGGTGGAAGCGATCCTTATAGATATTCAACTGGGTCAACAAGACATGTCTTTATTATGCGCCTATAAACCACCGGCAGTTACTAACAATACATTTACAAACGAAATGTATGCACTCCTGGACTCGGCGATTGCTAATAGATCAAATGTTATGTCCTTAGGTGACCTAAATTGCGACACGTTGCATTCCCTAGATGCTGGGAAGGAAGGAAGAACATGGCTAGACATCTGTGATATTTACGACATGGTAAATCTTATAACTGAACCAACTAGAATATGCAAAATCAATGAATCGTGCTTGGACATAATTGCCACGAACGCTCCTGTATTTGAATTACAATCAGGGACAATCGAGCCAGGCTTGAGTGATCACAAACTGGTCTACACTGTTTTGAATAGAAAGGTAATGAAGCCAAAAACTCTCATTACAATCGGAAGGTGCTTCAAGCAATTTGATGAAAAAGCCTTTAATCGGGATCTTGAGTGTGTGCCTTTTGACGTAGCCAATGTTTTTGATGACATAAATGATATATGCTGGGCATGGGAGAAGATGTACACAGATGTTTTGAACGACCACGCTCCGATTAAATCCAGAAAGATCAGGTCAGCTCTCGGGCAATCCAAGTTCATTACCCCGGAGATCAGGAAGGCAATGTGGAAAAGAAACGCGTTGAAACGGAAATACTACAAGACAAGGTCATCAGTTGACTGGGAAGCGTATAGAACACAGAGGAATCGAGTGGTTTCCATGCGTCGAAAATCGGTCGTAAATTACTTCGATCGCCTGTGCGTTTCTCGCGCAGGGAACCCGAGGGAATTTTGGAGAGCGGTACGGCCTCTTATGCATGCCAAGAAAGGTGCACCGGAACAATGTATAACCCTGAGGGACCAAGAAACAGTCATACGTGATTAAAATCAAGTAGCAGAGACATTGAACAAGTATTTCTAAAACATAACAAAGGATCTAAAGTTGGACGAACACCTAAAGTACATGCATGAGAAGCTAGAGCCTCGGTTTTATTGCGAAAGCGGCGTAGAACGCCGCATTCACTGAATATTTGTGGGAGATTATAATTAAGCTATCAATCAAGTCCATTGTTTTAAAGGTAGAAGCCATTCACTCAAAGAGCTCCAATCGTGTCTTATACCTGTCAACATAAGTTAATTTGGCGAGCTTTAAATCAGTTTCCAGTTGTCTCTTGACACTATCTATTAACCCAGCACGGTTTCCTAAAACAGAAATCGGAAGTGATTTAAAAGGAACTCCGGGTTTTTGTAAGTAGCATTTACAAAGGAAGAGAACAAAACGGCCCGTCAGAGAAATTGGGTTAAAATGCAAGTACCACACATAAAAAAAGTGCATTAAAATTTATAAAATTTTACAGAGCTGTATCATCGACGAAAGTTTGCTAGTTTCCGTCCTGTCCTGTCTCGGAACACACGTTCTTAAATCTTAAAACCACCAAATCGGTTTGCTGCGCAATCGGGTTGACCACTGGCGTAGTTTGAAGTGCTCGACTCGAAAACAGATCTATCTCTCGCACACGAGGCTCAACAACAGAGATCAGAACGCCGGGCAACAGATAAGATACAGTTATGAATGGTTCAAACGACTGTACGTCGTAAATCACGAAGAAATTGCCTCTTCACTCCGAATTAAAAAATAACTCAATTTTTAGCTATAGCTGTCTTGCAGCACACTGAGGTCGTTTGTCTCTTGCCGCAATGAGAGATTTGGATACTTTTTCCAAAGCCTATAATCACGATCCTGTCACTTTGGCCATATTGTTTTCCATTAGTGAAGATTCCATTGGAGTTTCGCTCGTGTGCATCGTTGCTGATGATCATGATTCCTGTGGAGGCAGCCATCGCAGGCTTCAACAGCGTGGGCTTGCAGAACGAAGCAAAATGGTGCTTTCTTCGCGCGCGCACTTGACCGAAATGCGCGGTTGACCTCGGATGGTTTCCGCTTCATGAGATCTAAGTACAATTCGCCAATTATCTGAACTTCCGGTTAACATCAGAACAATTGCTTCGGAATTTACATATGAGCAAGAATGGGACATAAATTGCGATCACAACTGCGAGGATCATCTTTCATTTTAATGCTGCTTTTGCTTTAGTTAAGGGCAATTGGGACGCATGCAGAAAAACAAGCAGCCAGGGGAAGTTATTTCACACTTAAAGGCACGTGGTTTCCGTTCTTAGTTTCCATCTGTAAATGAACTTAAGAGGGAGCGGAAACCTTTACGATCCTAATTGGTAAATTTAGCTAGGGATGGATCTCATCACCTCAAAAGTATGGGCGCGCCGCCTGTAAACTTAAGAGGGAGCGGAAACCCTTACTTTTTTAAGTCATTACATTTAAAATGTTGAATTTAAAGAATAATAATTCGGAATATTTAGCTAGGGATGGATCTCATCACCTCAAAAGTATGGGCGTGCCGCCTGTAAACTTAAGAGGGAGCGGAAACCCTTACAACAATAAGTCATTACATTAAAAGTGTTGAATTTAAAGAACAATTATTTATAAAATTTACCTAGGAATGGATCTCATCACCTCAAAAGTATGGGCGCGCCGCCTGTAAACTTAAGAGGGAGCGGAAACCCTTACAGTTTTAAGTCATGACATTTAAAATGTTGAATTTAAAGAACAATTATTTATAAAATTTAGCTAGGGATGGATCTCATCACCTCAAAACTATGGGCGCGCCGCCTGTAAACTTAAGAGGGAGCGGAAACCCTTACAATTCTAAGTCATTAGATTTAAAATGTTGAATTTAAAGAACAATTATTTATAAAATTTAGCTAAGGATGGATCTCATCACCTCAAAAGTATGGGCGCGCCGCCTGTAAACTTAAGAGGGAGCGGAAACCCTTACAACAATAAGTCATTACATTTAAAATGTTGAATTTAAAGAACAATTATTTATAAAATTTAGCTAGGGATGGATCTCATCACCTCAAAAGTATGGGCGCGCCGCCTGTAAACTTAAGAAGGAGCGGAAACCCTTACAGTTTTAAGTCATAAGATTTAAAATGTTGAATCTAAAGAACAGTTATTTATAAAATTTAACTAGGGATGGATCTCATCAGCTCAAAAGTATGGGCGCGCCGCCTGTAAACTTTTTTTTTTTTTTTTTTTTTTTTTTTTTTGAGAGAGAGAGAATTGTCTTTAATTATTATATACATCAATTTACAAAAATAAATACATAAATCAAGAAATAACATATATACTTAGATATACTTAAAAAAAAACTTACACACGCACATTTGACACACTCGTACGCGCACACACACATCCACTCAAGCATACGATCTTCAAATACCACGCCCACGGCTCCAGCCCGCACCAAGCAATAAGACAAAGAGATTCGTTTAGAGGTTATAATGTGAGAGGAAAGGGGGGAAGTCTTCTATCCTTGGAAGAGAGAAGCGTGTTTTGCAAGTCCAGATGTACATTCTTGCTATCAAAAATAAAAACGGATGATGTTTATGATTAAATAGGTGAGGCTTCAAACCTATTACCAAGGATGGCGTTAATTCGGGTGAGCATTGCGGGGTTTCAAATTTCAGCAACTGAAAAGGTGACTGATAAACAGCTGCCCAATCAATCGAATTGTTCTCTTCAATCGAGCAGTCAGCGCACCATTTCTTCTGGCTGTTTATGGGATTCTTCCTTTTTCTTTCTACAAGCGTTTTATAAATAAATCTGTTTGGTTTATTTGCCTTCAGAA
The DNA here is from genome assembly GCA_016490735.1 of Pachyseris speciosa. Taxonomy (NCBI): domain Eukaryota; kingdom Metazoa; phylum Cnidaria; class Anthozoa; order Scleractinia; family Pachyseridae; genus Pachyseris; species Pachyseris speciosa. The sequence continues at coordinate 157,886 of JAEMWC010000244.1, read as the reverse complement.
ATTTTTGCAAAAAAGCGCCACTGCTATCAACATCATTGTCATGACGGAAATGTTCTTGAAAAGTTTTGCGCAATAGCTTAATCGCTGATATTAGGCCATAGAAAGAGAGAAAACTTGGCTTGATATTGTAACGGCGTTTAAATTCTGTAAAAGACAAAAACCTGGTTCCATTTTCCATTAGATCATTAACTTTGAGTATTCCCTGCAAGTACCAAGTTTTGTAATATATTGGTTTATTCCCGACACGAATAAGAGAGTTAAGCCAAAGGCTCTGTGAAAGAAGGTGCTTGTTGGAAGAAATGCTACCCTCATAGCTGATTTCCGACCATACCTGCATTATCTCTTGCAAGAAAGGGTCCGATAGCCTAAAAAATAGCTCTAAATCT
>JAEMWC010000244.1:140000-152500 GCA_016490735.1 Pachyseris speciosa | reverse complement strand
AGGCCTCCAGCCGACGCTACTTTCTACTCCGACCTAATTGCAAACCGGCCAAGGCGGCTTTGGACAAGATGGAGGACACCACACCCCCTTGTTGTCTCCTGGGTCGTCGACGACGCCATGGACGTTGTCTCCGGCGCCGCACCATGTGTATTTTCTACCGATTTGGGGAGTGTCGCAGCTTCTTATAGACTCGGTCCTCCAACGTGCGGATCCATTCTCGAAAATAGGTTTCTCGATTTTCTATCAAAAAGGGTTCGTAATCTCAACCGCGTGTCAGCAAATACAATACATGCGCCATGGCCCCCAAATCCATGGCATCCTCCTTCATGGACTTGACTGCGCGCAGCACCTCTTGGAGCATGTGGCGTCGGAACCGTTGTCGCGTGATCATGACGTCAAAATGACCACGGAAACCCTCCCCCACGCTTTTATGAACTCCCAGGGGTCTGAATAGAAAAGAATGTGATGAGAGAAACGGACTCGAGACAATCCCCACCATGGAGAAGAGCCAAGCGCCACTTGTCTCCCACGACCACATCCCTGAGGTAGCGAACTCTTCCCTCTTATAGCCTTTGGATCCCGGCATCCCAGCCTTGTGGGAAATCCAAAAGGGTGAACGGGCAAGGAGTGAAAGAGCGACCAATGCGTACACCCGCGCTCGGGAAGAACACTCTTTCGTCGGCCCGTCCACGCCCCTACTGGGGTGTGCAGCGCCTTATATACCCTCGGACCGGGGAAATCCCCTGCCATGTGGGACGCCAATCACACCTCTTTTTACGTTTTCATGGCCTTTAATGCACATCGTTGGGTCACACAACATTGAGTCCACGGTCCATCGACCTGGTCGGAGGGGAGGTTGTCCCCGATCAGCGTGCGCAGACGCCGTCCGACCTGGTGATGGTTTTTGACAACATCACGTTTATCAAAGTCTTGCAAAAAGTTCTCCAACGTGCGATCCGCGCACATTGTCTTTGAAGTACAACAGGGCGTAATGACCGCAGGCCCGACTGTTCATGATTTGCAGGGGGCGATCGCTGCGTCGAGCGTGTTGCCAATGCTTTCGAATCAAGACCAACAGGTGAGGCACGCCGTACGTGTCCAGGGGCAGTCCGTAACTGTCAAAGACTTCGTATGATCGCTCCCTCGGTCCACAAGGCCAACCAGTGTTTGTCGGTTCGCCTTCGGGGTTCGTGTTGACGATGTAGGCCGCGCGGCAGGTCTTGGTGGGTCGGGGTGGCAACCGGTTTTCGGGAAAGACGCCCACAAAGACGCCTTTCAATAGCGCATCCGAAGTGGCCAAGCCTCTCAACAAGCGATCGCTGAGTGCTACCAGTTCCATGGCGAGACTGAACGTCCACCTCACACATCATGAATGTTATACTGCACGGCTCCGTTGTCATCGATTTCGATGACGTTTCGAATTCACCCCAGACCACCACCGTGATGTTCTTGTTGGGAGCTGCTCCGAAGATAATCTCCAATTTGACATCGCCAGCTTGGCGGGGATTCATCAGGGCCATGTCCGCATTGCCGCTGGGACGTTGTTCCAAGCGAACAGCGTGCAGTTGGCACCGTCTCCCCAATCTCCAGGCTTCACCATGCAATCCGTGCTTTTGACCAGAGGTCCGTGGCTTGCAGAAACCGAAAGTACCCGGCCCAATCTTTCAGGTTATCACTCTGGTTGAGTTCCACGGTTACGTAGGGATATTCCTCGCCTCGCACAATCTGTCTGATGCGAGTGACGCCAAACTTTTGGAAGGCAAAGAGGTAGTAATTGATGGTCCCGTTGTAGGCTTCGCTCTGCACCAATCCCACCACCGTGCGATCGGGTACCCGGTTTTGGAAGATGTCTCCTTCTTCGAAGCGCGTGGTCTTGCCATCAAAGGTGAAGGTACGCACGTCCGTGCGTACGGTGGGGTAAGCCACAATCTTGTTTTTCTTGCGTTTGAGTTCCAAGTTGGTATACACGGTGGGGTTCAAGGCCAAGCGACACACGTAGAACTTGGCATCGATGTGCTCGGGCTTCAGCACCACTTTTTTCTTGCTACCGTCGGCGAATGTGGTACCGTACAGAAAGAAGTCTGGCGAATTGAAGAACAAGTGCAATATAATTTCGATGCCCGGTACCAGGATGCGGTCCGTGTAGAAGGTCCGTGTAGAAGGCTTCCAAATTAAGTCTTATGATCAAATCCACTTCTCCGGTCTGCAAGAACTTGGCTCCCAATTGTTTGATCTTGTTGTCCGTCCCTTTGGCCCAGCCCGTTCCCTTGGGTCGATCATCGTTACCACTTTCTTGGTCTATCTTGGCCGGTACGTTGAACAAGTTGACCCAGCCCTGCGGAGCTAACAAGGTTTCTCCTTCGGCTGGCGTGTAATTCAACAGCGTCTCCAAGTAGGATTTGTAAGCGTAGGCGTCCGTCTGGGGGCTCAGCAAGGTACCGTTGAAACGCAGGTTGGCTTGACGAATGATGGTGTGACCAAAGTTTTTGACGGGGTAGATGTACTTGACGTAATCGTAGCCAGAAACGCAGTTGGCCTGTCCAGTGGCCTGTCCGGCGGCCCACAACCCAGCGTTGGTGGCGCCCTCGGTCACCAACTTGACGCGAAGTTTTATGTAACTGCGAGACAGATCCACGTATTCCTCCAGACCCCCTATCTTGAATTCCATGGGCGAGATACCCGAGGACACCAGTTTGTAGGTATTAATCCGATAACCCTGGTTGGACACGTCGAAGGCCGGCAACGTGAACGCGTTTAGTGAGGCGCTCATCTTGCTCGTCTTCTGCGTCTGTGTGCTCGACGCCTCGATCCCCAGCGTTTTATACTCTGCTTCTTGAACGTCAACCCCAAGGACGTTAGTAAGATGGGACCCAAGAATCCACCCACTTGACTACTGCCACCGAAGCCTTTGAAGGCCTGACTGTAGCGGGGAATTGATCGCGTGGCCCAGATCATGGTATCATATTGAAAATGTCCTTCCTCATGCGTTTCCTTTTAAGCTTGCCACCCAGAACACCGCCTGCCATCGACGTGGGTCTCTTGCGACGTCGGGGAGTCTCCGGCACGCCCACCATGGGTACTGGTGCGGTTGCTACGGGAGCCGCGGCCACGGGCACTTGCATTGGAACGCTGGCAGCCATGGGTGCCGTGGCCAACGGTACGCCCACTGGAGCCGCTCGCACTCGACGTCTGGTCGTGGCCACGCGAGGTGCCGGCGATGCCATGGCCACGGGGGCCGCCACGGGTGCAGCCACCACTGGGGCAGCAGCAGCCACGGGGGTCAAGGCCACGGGCGCCACGGCTCCGGCAGTGGGTTGTCGCGTCCTGGCTCTGGGGCGTGCTGCTGGCGCCGTGCCTTGGGTGGTGGTGCAAACGCGTTTGGCCAAAGCTTGCAATCCTTCGGCCACTGCCTGACGTCCAAACTCCAACAGCGTGTCTCTCAGACCGTCGCCGTCCATCTTGGGCGGGAAGTAACGCGTCAAATCATCACCGTCCATGCCGGGCGGGGAATAATGCGTCAAACTACCTCCCTTCATGTTCTCTTTTGACGGACCTGCGTGACTGCCAGTGGGTGTTATACCTTGCGCTCGAAATGCAAGGTGACCAACGTCACTGGATTGAGAAACTGGGCGGCAAAGTTCAAGTGTTGACCATTGATTTCCGTAACACCCTCTTCGATGACTTCCAAGGTGCGTTGACGCACGGGATGAAACCGTTCGTGCTGTGATTCGAAAAACAAGGACGATTGACCACTGTAGTATCGGACGTCCTGCAACAAATCCACTTTTCGGCCGCCAACTATGACGCTGTCCCCCGCATTGCAATAGACTAACATAGTGCGCGATCGAGGGCCCGCCACGCGTTCGAACATTTCATTGATGCTGATGAACCGCCACTTGACTTTGGACGAAAACGTCATCATTTTCTGTCCGTTCCGTTTGGTTTCGAGGGCCACGAACTCGTCGCCACCCATGTAAACATCATTGCTCAGCTTCAACACGTTGGCACTGGTCTCTCTAGCCGTGGGAATGGCTTGGGGTCCCACCTCGAACATGTCCGACTGTCCTCCGCTTCCCTTCACGCGTTTAATCCAACCCAGGAGCTCGCACCAATGCAAGTCGAAGTCTATGCCCGTGCCCGGCATACCTACCATCACCAATTCGTCATTTCGTTGCCAACTGAACTTGATCCAGCCGGTGACCTGGTCATTCTGTTTCAGTGTCTGCGTGAATTTGGATTCCCAGAGAGCCAATAGACTCTCGACATAGTCCACGCCATTCCGAAACTTCACCCGTTCGTGCGACGCCTTTTGATCGGTCATCCTCACTTCGATGGCCCTGTTGACAGTCCTGCCATTGGCCAAACGAACGGGCACTGAGGACATCAGGGCCGCGTGATTGGTCAGGTTCAGGTGCAAGGCGTCGAATTTCAGTTGGGGGCAAGGCAGCGTAATGCTGCTCATGGCCACGTGCCAACCATCGGCGGGAAAGTTCAACAGATGCGGCAATTGTACCTTGAACAACAAGGGGGTGTTTTTGGGGAACTCGGGCGTGCGGTGACTGGGCAAGGTCACGCAGTAATCCTCCTTGGTCACTCTCGCTGGACAGAGCCCACGGCTCTTTTCATACCCATTTTTCTTAAATCGAAAGTGCAAGGTCACGTAGGTCTGAGCACGTCCGTCGTCCGGAAACTGCACCAATTCCCCGTTGGTCTCGGCGATGTTGACCTCCACAATTTCGATGGTGCGTTGGCGCACCGCATGATATTGCTTGTGCGTGGGTTCGTAGTACACCCTTCCGCGGCCCGTCCGTTTGTAGGTCACTTCCCGCAACAGGTCGGTCTTTTTGTCGCCCACGATGGTGCTGCCGCCCACGTTGGAGTATACGTGGAAGGTGCGAGTGGGTTCGCCCATCACATTGCGAAAGGCTTGGTCGAAATTTACCAAACACCAATTGCAGGCACTGCTGAACGTGTACACGCGATTTTGGCCGGTCTCGGTGGTGCTAAACAAAGCGTCCGTGCCAAAGGACTTGTCGCGATGTCCCGTCCAATGAGGTGTCTGTCCTGGCAGATTTTTTCGCAGGAATGCCAACACATTGGGCGCCCATGGTGATGTTACCCACCTTGTTCTTCTTCAACCAACCCATTTTCTCCCCCAGCGTTTGATCCACACCGAACGAGAGACCGGGCGTGGTGGTGATCAACAGTTCGGGACGACCTCACTCCATGGTCCACTGGTATTCCAGACGTTTGGTCATAATGTCCCCCACCTTCATGTGATCCACGTCCTCCTTGTACCTCAATTTGTCGATCAAGGCACTGACAAATTCTACGCCTCCTTCCATGCGTCTCTCTACGTTCATTTCTTTGATTTCTTTCATCTTGACGTTCACGTACTCGGTCGATTTACTCCCCAGGGCATCGATCTTTTCGAATTCGGACATCACCAATCGCGCCTCGGAGTTCTGCACCATAGGCAACAAATCCACGCTGGTGTCGGCCAACGAGAGGGCGCTCAAAGCCACTTCCCAGCCATGCTCCGCGAATTCCAAACGAGTGGGCAACCGCACGCTGAACGAGGCGCGCGTATTCTTACTGAATTCCGGGCTCTTGTAACTGGGTAATGCGACGTAGAACTCAGCCATGGCCAAATGAATGGCCGCCAATTGATGCACAGCTTTTTATTCGAGCTACAGGTATGAGGCCACTTTGCGCTTGGCGCCGGGGTCCTGGACACCAAACTCGATAGGGTCGAGACCTTGGGGTAAGAGCGTTGTGAATGACCGCGGTCCGGGAAGGCCGTCAGCAACTCCATCAAGGTCTTGTCCAAGGTACCGGTCGTCCTTCGGCGTCGAACCATGCCTCGCATTTTTGCCGATAGGCTCTCCGCGTTTTTCGCACCTGGCGCATTTTTTTCTGTCGAGGTCGACTTGGGGCACCAGTCTCAACCACCAACGACCAACTCTTTCGCGCCGGACGACGGCGGGCTGGGGACTTCACTTTACGAGGCACGCGTTTGGTATGGCCACCCCAACCACCTGAATTTTATACGTTTTCCCTTTCGCTGCAGAATCTTCTCCACTCGAAACAAGGCCTCGTTGGTCACGTTTACGCGTTGCAGGTCCGGCACCAACCGACGCACCACAAACACCTCCTCTGTCCAACCCGGCAGGTAGCTCTTTTGAAACACGCGATGCTTCTTGTTCAAACGTATGCGCGTCCCCACTCTCAAGGCCGGTGCCCGGGCCTGACGATGGGGCTTGGTCCGCAGGCGATCCCCGTACAGGCGTTCCCACACCGCCGCCTCGTTGGCCGTCGTGACGTCCGGGGGCGCCATGCCGATGCTGCGATGTTTGGAGGCATTGTAGCTCTTGACCAACTCCTGCAAACCATCCAAGTACTTGTACAAACCTTGGGCCGTGAAGTACCGGTACAATCGATCTTTGAAGGTGCAGGTGAACCGTTCGGCCACCGAGGCCTTGGTATCCCCGCTGGTGGAAAAGTGAGCAATGTCTCGATTTTTCAACAAGGCCTGAAAGCTCCGGTTGTAAAACTCTTTGCCCGCATCCGTTTCCAATCGCTGGGGTCGACGTCCCTGGGCGCGTCTCAAAATGGTCTCGAAGGTACGGCTGATCACCGGTCCCGTCTTGGTCTTGACCGGTTCCACCCAGGCGAACTTGGACAGCACGTCGACGACGGCCAACAGATAGCGATGGCCATTGTTGACCCTGGCCAATTTTTGCACTTCTATCAAATCGGCCACCCACTGTTGATCGCGATCAAACACCAACACAGACAGGGTGGGAAATCGAACCCGTCGCGGCCGATGCAAGGTGTAACTGCGCACCTCCTCAAACACATCTCGAGCTCGGCGCAATGAAATCTTCTTGTCCTCGGCAAACCGACGCACTCCGCCCAGACTTCCCACGGCGGCTGGGGATTCGTATTCGGCCGCCAAGACCGCATCGGTCTTCTTTTTTTCTTTTTTGACGACAGCCAAGACCGCGTCGGTCTTGTTTTATTCTTTCTTGACACTGCGCTTGGACATGGCGCAAACATGACTACACACGCATTCTCAATGACACTGTCTTTATTTTCCATTTCTAACATCACTTTTTGGGTAACAACGGTTCTTGGTCCGAGTCCTTGGACTCCTCCACGTCCGAGTACTTGGACTCCTCCTCCTCGTCCGAGGAGATTGCCATGTCGTCCGACTCGTAATCCGAATCCGCCAAATCTTCCGGCTGCAACATACACTCCTGGTACCTTTGGCAAATTGCGCAGCCATCGGGTTGCCAATACAATTTGTCCTAGTGCGTGCCATAGCTGTAGGCATCGCGCATCAGCTCCCAACATTCCTCGCACAACACCTGATTCAACAAGAGCTCGTACCGCCGTTGCCACACTCGACGTTCTCCGCGCTCTCTCTCTTTCTCCTGGCGCTCCATTTCAATGCGTTCTTGTTTGACGCGATGCAAGGCCGACACCACGTCCATCAAATTCAACTCGCGTTCTCCGCCTTCTTCATGGCTGCCATTGCATAGCTCTGCTGGAGAATCGGTCTGACATACTTGGTCGATTCCTGATACACCGGCCCTCGCTTCCGAGCATCCTAAAGCGTCCGCCAAATTTTGAGACCAATGCCCCTGACACTGCTCGAAGGTGAAACCGGCTTCCAACCCTTTCTTCACCCGCGTCAACAAGAACTCGTCGTCCGAGGCGTAATCCTCGCGTTTCAAGTCCTGGTAATAATACTTGTAACTCATCCTCACCTTTTATAGTCGTCAACGCACCCTCTCTCCTTTTATAGTCATGACCCTGACCTCATTTGATTCACGTGGCATCTGACCAATCCGCGTGAACTTGACCGTATTTGGTGCGTGTGGCGTGAACCACCCTGACCAATCCTCGTGGCCTTGACCGTATTCGGTGCGAGTGGCGTGAACTAGCCCATGACCAATCCAAGTCATCTTGACCGTATTTGGTGCCTATGGCGTCAGTTTCTGGGCATCAAAACGCACGCGTTCCACCAACGCCATCAGTTCTCAGCATGTTCACACCGACGACAGCCAGTTTCGACCAGGCCCTGGAAAGAGAGAAAGCCCGTCAGAAACGCCATGGAGAAGGCGGGCGCCACACCCAGTTGAGCCAACGCCTGCCCGATGATGCCACCAATCGCAACGATTTGGTCACCTTCGAGCTGCCGCCCCAAGGCACTCGCAAGAGAATGCAACCCGTCAAACCTCCCACCGGTGCGGCCAAAAAGAAAAAAACAAGCCACCTTGACACTGCAGCCACCACCACCAGAGACCGTGGACGTCTTGCCACCGCCCACTCCGTCCACCACCACCCTGACGGAAGAACAACTCTGGAACCAGGAAACCCAAGACGCCACCGATCAAATAAAGCAATTGATGGACGAACTCCCTTCTTACGAAGAAGAGACCACTCCTGAGACCTGTCCGTTTCAAAGATGTGCCTTGGAGTACCTGACCTCCAAGAAAAACAATTGGCCCTACGTGCGTTGCAGTCGGGTGAAGCTACTGCCTTACGGTCGAGTCCAAAACGACTGCATGATCTTCAACTCTCAGGAAGAGGCACCCGAGTATTTGAAAAACATTCGTTACCAACGGCACCCCGACTAGTAATGTTGGTGCAATCAGCTGCTGAGACTGACCACCAGTCACTTCCAGAACAATCCCGGCCGCATGTTCCTGATCTGCGCTCAAAGAATGTGCGATTTCTTCCAGTGGTTGGACCTACCCTGGTCCCCGCGCATCCTGGAAGAACTGGAACGCCGCCACTACCAAGAGAACGCTTACTTAGCCCAGTCCATCCCACCGCCCAGACCCACCTGGGAACATCCCAAGCCGCCTACCAGGCCACCTCCTTTGCTAACCAGGCAACACCAACAAGTGGATCGCGCACTACCACCCCACCAGAAAGGCTGGTTTGCACCGCGCAAGACCTCCCCCACCAACTTAGACTGTGGCTGTACACAAAAAGATCCACCACCCAAGCCCGTCCCAGACGGCTGCCGTCTTACCGTCTGGTAACAACTGTAACTCTTTTCATTGGTCCAAGTTAACAGTATGTCCGTTCGCATCATCACCGGCGGCGCTGCCGGCACCGACACTCTAGCCGAACATTTAGTCCTGCAACACGGCCTGCCCTGTCGCGTCATCATCGGACCCTTGCATCCCCGGGTAAACCGGGGCATTCAACCGCTGGACCCCTCGGCCCTGGCCGAAGCGCTGACGCACGTACGCGCCGTGGCTCATCAGCTAGGCAAAACCTTGACCAACCCCTTCACCCAGGAACTGCTGGCGCGCAATTATCACATCGTCAAAGAGGCCGATACCGTGTTCGCTTTCGGTCGCTTCAATCCCGCCAAGTGCTTGCCCGACGTACCCCTGCACGAGATCTCGGACGTGGAAGGCGGTACCGGATGGAGCGTGGCGCTAGCCCAACGATTGGGCAGACGTCTGGTCTTCTATGACGTCAGCTTCAATCGGTGGTACAAATACTCGCCCGAGTACAATTGGCTTCATTCCACGTCCATCTCACCCACTTTGTCCCACCAGAGCGCCATCGTGGGCACCAGAGAGCTGCACCTCTACCGCCGAGCCGTGGACGAACTCAAATACCTCTTCTCCCAGCATGACCGATAAGACCCTGATGAATATAGTTTGCTTCTGCATCGATCTGGACGGTTTTCGACTAGGGGACCGTTCTGGTCCGAGAAATGGGTTGGTGCGATCATCAGGGACAAATTTGTGGGTCGAATCATTACGGGCACAACGTGCAATGGAAAGTCTTGACTCCCGCCCAAGAACAGCAGGTGCGGTACGTCACGCGCCAAGTGCACAGACTGCCCTTCCGCCCAGCACCCGCCGAGCAAGCCCACCCCCAGGAGGATCTACGAAAACACCTCCAAGACCTCTACGAGGCCCATGCAACCACCCAACGCCCCGTCGTGGCTTACAAGGGCGGCCGAGTGGAACAGGACTTACTCAGGGAAATGGGTCTGCCAAGCTTAGACTTGGAGGTCTTTGGTTGCCCCAAGTTCGACGACATGACGCGCCTGACCACCGTGGCCTCTTGCGAACACCACGTGATCACCGGTGAAAGCCTACGTCACTGCCCCAAGATGGAATGTTATCATTTCATTCAATGGATGCGCGCTCAATGCGGATTACCCAGGGACATGTATTTTATTAATCAAAACCGTGTCATGCGTTTACCTGTCAAAAACAAACAATTAAAACTATCAATCTCATCATGTTGGTCATGACTCTTGACAGATTTAAGGTGGGGGTAAGAAACCCCGGGGTTTCTTCTTCTTCTTCAGCGCAGGTTAATCTTGTGGGTGGGGTCCAGGGGTTGACGATAATGGGGGCAAGCCTACAACTGATGGTGCACCCTCTGTTGGTACTGCTTCCAACACCAGATAAACAGGCACTCCTTGTGCACATAACAGCCACAACAAGGTCTCACGACAGCTGTCCTATTAAAGTCCACCGACTCGCTGCTGGCCATCCGTTTCTCAACGCTGAAATAAACATCCATGCAAATCACGTAGGGGTCTCGCACAAAGTCAATAGACTTGCTTCGGTACAATGCTATGTTGAAAACGAAGCACGTGCCCGCCACGGCCATTCATATACCACCAATCAGCGTGCAGGCTGACGTCATCCACCGGGGGAATGGGGGGTCTCCCTCCCTCTCTCCAGGTCACATGACCGCCCTCCCGCCTTTCCATTGGTCACTGGGTGTCCCTATAAAAGGTCGCCCTCACCCCACCGCGCACTTTTCCAACATGGCGCACCGATCGCAATCCGTGATGATGTGTTTCCAGACTAAATTCGTCTCACGCAACAGCGAACATTGCGTCATCTGCCTGGCCGTGGAGCACGATGAGAGCAAGGAAATTCCACACCGCTCCATCTGCTGCAACTCAGCCAACACTTGCCCTGCATTTATCAGTGGTTACAGTCCTTGAATTAGCAGCGCATGCCCTGGCAAAACTGGGCCTGTCCGCACTGAGGCCGCCCAGTTTACCTACTGAATCATTCGAGAGATCCCTGTTTTCTGACCAGGCCCTGGACAACGGCGGTGAGCACAGTTTCACAGAACGGATGCCTGCTGCTCCGTGGCCTTGCACCACACCTGCCTTTACCAGCACGTTCAGACTTCGCCGACAAACCATCATTTCCGGTGTCCGCGATGCCTGGCCTCCTTAGAAACGCACTTCTCAAACGTTAACTTCAACGTGGACAATGCGCCCCACCAGGCAGGCTATTCAGTGCTCCGTCGCGGTGTACTGACTTATCGTCCGCCCCGGGTCGAACCACCCACCCCGCGCCGCAGTCGCCGATTGGCCGAGCGGGCAGAACTACGGGTTTCCATACCCAGAGAACTCCTGCGCCTCAGCCCACGCAGCAGTACCCGCCGCAACACCCGCCGCAGTCTCCGTCGTGTGCGTCGCAATCTGTTTCCGGACGAATGAATGAACATTGAAAAAATGTAAACAGTAATTGATAGTTGACAGATCATTAAACAGTTTGGAAAAGAATATCATTTTGTGTGTTCATTGACCCTGTGGCCCAAGTGATAAGGCATCTGACTACGGATCAGGGGATTGCCGGTTCGAATCCTGCCGGGGTCGATTCTTTTCCCCCCAGTATAAATCTAGGGCCATTTTGAGCCTCGAAATGAACTGGGGCGAGCTCGGTCAAAAAGGGACGAAGGGGACTGAGTGACGTTCACGTGACCCTCAGGGGAAACCCTTTCAAGGCCGTTTGATTGACAGCTCGTTCTGGCTTCTGATTGGTCAATTTTTGACAGGTCGTTCTGGCCTCTGATTGGTCGAGACGAGTTTGATGGATTTGGGTCTATACTAGCCCATAGTACTACTCCTAACCATTGGCCAAGATGTATTAAAACCTATATGATGTCATGTTATTTAACTCTGGTTAGCGCTAACCATGCTTCGAGCAACTGGGCCCTTGCTGTAAGTAATTTAAGGCGATCAGTCACCATATTGGTATGGGGGGAACTCCCCTTCCTGCGTCTGTTTGTTTTGCTTCTTTTTTCTTTTCATATCTATCATTTGTACACTTTTGAAAAATTAGCTTCATGCTTTTATCTTTAAGAAGATAAAAGTCGTAAACGAGGAAAGAAATCCGATGAAGTGAGGCTAGCTGGTGGCCGGAGACTCTGAGGTCCTCGTTATCCTCCATGTCGCACTCGTTCACGATCACGGAGCTCAAGGACATGTAAGTACATAAAATATATTATTACTTAATTGGGCTATAGTTCCGGTTCTCAGTCTTCAATGTAATATCCCTGCAAAATAACTTTAACACGCTGAGAGTTTTGCAACTCACACTCGTCTGGTATGATATGTTCAAATTTTCGGAGATCAGCTGACAACAAAGAAATATTTTTAATTCATTCAAAGTACCGTTCTTAGGCGTTACACAATTTCAGCAGTTCTG
>JAEMWC010000244.1:60000-132500 GCA_016490735.1 Pachyseris speciosa | reverse complement strand
CAGGAGATTGTTTGGGGATAAGGATACCATCCCTACGGATTAACGATCGCGGGTCGTTTACAAGTTTTCATGTGCAGGCTATAGTGCCTGTTATGTTGGTGAAACCAACAGACATTTTGCCACTCGCATCCGTGAACATCTCTCCTCCGACAAACATACCCACATCTTCAAACATCTGAGAAGTTCTGAAAATTGCCGTTCCCTTTGTTCCGAAGATTGTTTTAAAATTCTCGACTCTGCTTCCAGTAGCTTCCAATTGACCATCAAAGAAGCCATGCACATCCTTTGGGAATAGCCGTCTTTAAATTCTCAGGTCAAACACCTTAATCTATCCCTTTCTTATTAATTAGTCTCCTTTCTTAGTACAAATAGTTTCGTTACCCTTAATTATTCTTGTTAATATCTCACCTTGTTAAGTATTTATTGCTCATTTTAATTTTATTCCGCCCTGTACAACTGACGATGGATGATGTCTCATCCGAAACATGTCTTCATTAAAAAATGAACTTTAAAAGCATCGTGTGGTTATCAAAGCCATATATCATTATTATTATTATTATTATTATTATTATTATTATTTTATTTCTGATCCATAGCCAAATAATTATTCAATATGATATGATTATTATGGTATATAGGGTTAGGATTTCCTTCATATACAATATTTAATTAATATACAGTATTCAGTATTTAGTATTATGGTTTATAGGCAGAATAACAAGGTGTACACAAACAATGGACTCCCAGCAGAAGGATCCGAAGGATACTGTGCCACCACGTGAATTTGTAGACAAATATCAAGTAAGGACGGTGGGGCGAACTTCTAACTGATCTGACAAAATTTAATTACGTTTCAGGTATTCGGCCTTCTTTAGATTAAAAACTTTAAAAACTAAGAACTAATGAAATCGAATAAATGTTTGAACGAAAATTTGCCCTGAGCGGGATTTGAACCCACGTCCCCCCGTATACTAGTCGACTGTGATAAACCACTGCACCATCAGGACAACCATGCTGGCAACACGTAAGATGTCATTTACGTGATCGAAGACGTGGTATCCCGGGAAACTTTCTTTCAAGGTGATAGGGCAGGGGAAGCCCAATTATGGCTACAGGCTTAATTCAATTACATGTAAAAGACGGACATATATGTTTTTTTTCATCTTTGTATGTAAGGCAATTAAAACAAGTCTCTTGCAGACAGCATTACCTTCAATTTCGCAGATAGACAAAAGTTTAACTTAAACACAATTAGACATAGATGGTGTCCTGTCATAATAAATGTACCTTGAATTGTTATCTTCGGATCTTTCTTTCTTTCTTTTTTCCAAATTTCAAGTTGAAATTTTACTTTTTTGAGGAACACTGTTGTTAGCATTAAACATAACTAACTATTGACAAAAGCGTTATGAGATTTTATGCAAACTTAGCTATTGATTTTCATACAATAAAAGCGGGATTCAATTTGTCATATTCCTACCACACAAAGGGTTATTAATGTTTCCGGATTCGTTATGGAATATTCATACAATTTTACTTACATATATTGGCCACACCGGAAGATGCCAAACTGACTTACCTAAAACTTTATCGGCGAGGAAGTTCAAAGTCTTCAGTTAGGCATCAAACAATGTCTACAAGTCTCTTTGTTTTACCAGAAACCTTGTGTTTTGCAATACTGGCATCTCAATACGCCATTAAAAGCAGCTCAGCATGTTACCCGATAACTCTAGCAGTCTGTGTTGTCACTGCAGTTTTAGCACCGATGTCAATGGTGGCAAACGCTTTCATTTGGGCAGCAATTTGGATAAACCCTTCACTCCGATCCGGCGGACTCCATCATATGTTCTTCTTGCTGAATTGGCGGTTACCGACGTTTGTACTGGGCTGTTAACTGTGCCAGCTTATGTTGTTGCAACAGTCAGTAAACTGGCTAGAAAATAGAGAGATTTATTGCCTAGCGAATCCAGATGCTAATGTCCTCACATTCTACTTTTCGTTTTTGACTGGCTTTGTTATCATGTTGAGCTCAGTAGAGAGATGGCTGTACATGAGTCGTAGATCTCTCCTGACAGTACGTCGAGTTGTCAACCTTTACATCATGAGCGCATCTTTCCTACTACTCGCGACAGCGGGAGTTATGTGTGCTTGGTATTTTGGGAATACGTACTGGCATCAACTTTTCCCTAAATTGTTGTATATTTTCAATTCGTTAGCTGCAGCCGCAGTTGTTTTCACCGGTTTGGCTTATTTCAAGGTTTTTCAAATCATACACAAGCATCAAAGACAGGTACCAACTAATCAAAGCAATCTTAATATGCGAAAATACAGAAAGTCGATATTTACTATTTTGTACATTTTTGTAACGTTTGTCTTTAGCTATGTCCCTGTGTTGTGCTGCACACTTGCGTTCAACGTTTTACAAAAAGACGGCGAAGTAGTTTACAATGTTTGCGTGACCCTACTGTTCTCTTCCTCATTTTCAATCCCTTTTTATACTATTGGAGAATAAAAGAAATTAGAGATGGCGTAACAAATACTATACGAAATTTATTTTGCAAACAGAATGGTTTAACGTTATCATTTCGCTATCATTTCCTTGTTTAGTATTGTAAGTATTATAAGATAATTTTCCACCAAAGCTACGAGAAGACTGTAGCATGTAATTTTAATACTTTACCAAATCATGACACGCTTTTCATGAATAAGCAGTTCCTCAGACCAGCGCATAGTTTGTTTTCGTTTATTCATATTTTAGTTGGGCTTACCAAATACATAGGGATCAAGTAGTAAGCGCGTAAATAGCTTTTATTCACAAACGTTTAACAAAATTTGCTTATGCGGGTGTTTGTAAGATTTAACCAATAAAATCATTGACATGAAAGATGTGTTTCACCATTTATTATTTTCTGTATTAATTTTGATACAGGAGTGCTGCCAACCTCTGCAAATGCTAACCCTACTTTATATCGTTTTTTAAAGTCCTGGCCTCTGAAGATTCTTTCTGTAAATCTGCTCGTTTTGGGGCTGAAACAGTATTGTATTCATTTCTTCAACGCTTGTTACGTTTTAAATACTGCTTAAAAAGGGACAATAAAGCAAAGACAATAAAACTCGTCAGTTAGACATCAAAGGAAGTAATGTCTAGAAATTTCTCTGGTTTACCACAAACAGGCATTTTAATTTTTCATTTACTAGATTTTGTTTTCCTTTTTGGTGCCCGAATTGCAATCTGGGTAATTTGGATAACACGCGAAATGGAAGTTCCGTCATCTTCATTTTCTAGATTTTTATAATTGTTGAACCATCCGGACCTACTGGCAAAATATGGTACCCTTTGAGTTCTTTGCAAGTGAAATGTCGCCAACATTGCCTTGCTGGGTCTAGGAACCCAATCACAGAACGCCAGAGAGACAACTTCACTCATGAGTCGCCATGACTCGAGACAGATACGTTTGGTGTCCCAGTTGCCATGAAATTATCTCTCAGTCCTGTTTTCGTTCGAAGGTTTGCCACTACTCTCTATTCCTGCTTAAGGATGCCATCCTGGGCGCTTCTCAGCAGTGGAAAATGGTCGAAGCACACTTACAAACAGAGTACCTACCGATTAAAACTTGTTACGTTGGCGAGCAAAACCACAACGGCTTAAAGTGGTGACGTCACAATAAAACTTAAGTCCTCGGTATACTAGAGCAGCAAACGTTTTAAGAGACACCTTCATATAGAACAACTAAAACCCTTTTAATTACGTCCATCAAGAAAAATGCTGCAAGATTTTACGAAATTTGCCAGTTGAAGTCAAGATCTGCAATTCTAGTTAATTAACTGAGAATATAGCTCTGGAATATAACCTGTTAAAATAAGGCAAACAGCAGAAAGTCTTGTCAGTAAGAATACGATCATTTTGTATTCAGACAAGAGCGATCAAACTGATCAAATTGATGGTAAGTATGTCTATTTGTGATTAGGACTCAAAGGGAAAATCTTTGATTCTGATCCTTACGAGACAAAACAATGTTAGAAGACATACAGTTAGCCTCGATATAGTAGTTTACTTCAAAAGTGCCTTCTCTCTGCACAAGCATACTCTTAAACATATGACCCTGTAGATGATATTATTTCATGGCTTGCTGGAAACGCAGTGTACGACAGTCTGCTAGAGGAAAGACAACTGAAACCTTACCAATAGATCGAGGTGCTCATTGATCTGGAGAAGTGTACCTCAATGGGGTGCCTGTCAGAATGAGAAAGGGCACCTGATAAGAATGTTTCTTAAAAAAGACAACTTCGCTCACGGGGTATATTGCGAACCAACAAAATGACCAGCTCCCAGTTGGCTTGTTAGTTCAATTGTTAGAGCACTGCACTGGTATCATAGAGATCGTGGTTCAAATCCTGTACAAGCTGATTTTTTTCCAGGCTTTACTTTTACTTCTGCTTAAGGGGGTATGTACCCCCGAGCAACCTTTTCTCCAAAATCAAATTCATTCAGAAGAAACCACCATCATGCAGATCATTGCCATGAATAATGACAAACACAGTGATGTCTGGTGATGTTTTGTTTTTCTAACATAAGTCGCGTTCCTTTCAGGAAACCCTTTTTCAGATTTGGACAATCCAGATTGTTGAGATTTTTCTGCTAGCTGGAACAAAAATCTGAAAAAAAGATCCATACACACAGCGAGAGGCCTAGAAACTTGTTTTCTTTGATGGCAGGTTTTCTGAGAATGTCACTCGCTTTGCTCTGCTTGCTAGAGGAACTCAAATGGAACAAAAATCTGAAACCAGTTTCAGTTACCAATCCAAACGATCCACGTTCGTAGGTGGATTGTTTAGATTGCAATCTAAGATTGGTTTCGCCATAAATGGAACGGGAAATCTAATTTTCGATCGCAAAATCCGGTTTTAGATTGGTTAAAAGGAACACTACTATAGTGTATAATTTTGGTGGGCTCTTTCTTGCAGCTATACTGGTCCGAAATCTCAAGAAAACCGACTGATTGACTGAAAAATCTTCCTTCAATGTAAATTCCAAATAATTATATTAGAAAATCTTTCGAGGTAAAAGTCAGTACGAGTTTTCTTATGACAATAATAATTTTGTAATTTTGGCTGCCTGTGGTTTAGAATTTGGCGGGAAACAGTTGACGCGTGTTTCTTGCCAACGTTTACGTTTCTCTCTCAATCCGCTGGGAAAATGTCAGGAAGAAAGCGCCCGGCTCCCGCTCAACGAGGTATAATGGACTTATTTGACGCCAAAAAAGGTAAGTATCAAACTATAACGTGTGTTATTTAATACATCTAATAGTTACCTTGGTTGCTGTGTTAATTCTTAGCTCGTTCTAGTATGAAAATGGATGAGCCACTTCACAGTTATGTAGATTGGACAAAACAACATGGCAATTTCACCGTCCAGTGATCGAATTCTCTACGAAATTAAACTTAACTTTTCAAAATTCGATAGCTCCAAGAGGGAGCAATTGCTGATTGCAGTCCACAAGAATTTCCCGCCATTCACAAGGTGCTGTCGATCTTTTTAACCACGCCTGTCGGAAGCGTCAGTTGCGAACGCTCCTTCTCAGCCCTACGCCGTCTGAAGTTATGGACTCGGTCATCAATGACAAAAGCAATGAAAACGTAAAGCTTGTGGGATGTGGCTGGAGTGACAAGGATACTTCACAAATTAGTGTGATCAAGTAAGCTGAAGCCACTCAAGGGCACTAAGGCCACAAGGTAGCGGGCATTACCCCTTAAATCTACCAAACCAAAGATTGAGCCCAAGCATTTTAGCAGCCATGGACAGCTGTTTCGGCCTTGTTAGGGCTCATCAGCATGGCATAGCTAATGCTCAGGTTCAAGTACCCAGATATCAATAAAACAAGCTATGAAAACGTATAGCTTGTGGGATGTGGCTGGAGTGACAAGGATACTTCACAAAACTTGCTCAGTCTTTGCTTTGGTAGATTTAAGGGGTAATGCCCGCTACCTTGTGGCCTTAGTGCCCTTTGAGTGGCTTCAGCTTACTTGATCACATTAATTTGTGAAGTATTCTTGTCACTCCAGCCACATCCCACAAGCTTTACGTTTTCATTGCTTGTTTTATTAATATGTGGGTACTTGAGCCTGAGCATTAGCTATGCCATGCTGATGAGGCCTAACAAGGCCGAAACAGCTGTCCATGGCTGCTAATGCTTGGGCTCAATCTTTGCTTTGGTAGATTTAAGAGGTAATGCCCGCTACCTTGTGGCATCAATGACAGAAGATCGATTGAATGGCCTTGCTATGGTGTTAATTCATCGCGGAACGGACTTCATTCCCACTCCAAAAGAGATCTATGACATGAAGTCAAATTGGAGAAGAATCTAGAACAGCCTAATATAGACTCGTTTTTGAGACTTGGTATTCTAATACCAAAACCTGCAATTTTAGCTCAGCTCCTTCAAGCCAATCTCTGTTCAAACTAACGAAGGCTTTCAACCCATTTTTGAAACCATCCATACAAAATGTTAAACTGCTGTTTGTTAGATTGGGTACCCTGTGTGCCACGTTGGCCTCTCCATATTTGGTATGACACGAGGTCTTGAGATTCAATTAAAAACAGGTTGTTCCGCCATCTTGGTTTCGTTCTCTTGTGTTCCACGTTTTATTGCGGTATTTACCCAATACACAACAAATTGGCGACGAGGATTGGGGATCCTTTGATCAAGCACAGGCGGAGAAGCAGCAGGAGGTTGTTTAATCACTTTAAACCTGCAAAAAATGCCCGACAATCCACCGACAAATCAAACCATCGGCAAAGTGACCAAGTATGTTGTGGGGACGGATTGGGAGTCCTACACCGAACAGTTGGATTTTTACTTTTTGGCAAACGGCGTCGGGGACCCCAAGACTAAGAAGGCCGTTCTTTTGACGAACCTTCCAGCGGAGACTTATCAATTGGCGAAGGACTTAGTCGCCCCCGCACAACTGAAGGACGACGGCATTACGTACGATGCTATTGTGGAGCGAATGCAGAAACAACTCAAGCCCGAAAGGTCAGCCTTGGTAGCAAGATATGAGTTCGATAATCGTTCTCGGAATCCCGGTGAGTCTGTCAGCAATTATGTGGCCACGCTTAAACACCTTGCAACCGAATGCAAATTCGGTGAGGCCATGAGGACCGAACGCCTTCGTGACCGTTTGGTGTCGGGGATTCGTGATTCCAAGATGATTTCCGAGTTGTTGAAAGTGAAACTCGCTGATCTCTCTTTCGATCTTGCGGTTCAGAAGTGTTTGGCTATAGAGCAGGCTAATAAAGATGTCCAAGTTCTTCAGGGCGAACAGAAACCTGACAACTCTGTCAATAAACTTGCCATGGCCAAACCCGGGGAAGACCAGGTCCCACCCAAGCCGCCCCAAAAGACACAGGGTCCTCGAGGTAAAGATTCCAAGCAACCTAAACCCTGTTACCGCTGTCTGGGCTCTCACAACTCACAGAAGTGCCAATTCATCAAGGAGCGTTGTTACCATTGTGGCATCATTGGCCACACACAAAGGGCTTGTAGGAAGAAACAAGCCTCCCCAAAGGGAACTGTGGCTGGAGTAAATGTAATGGAAGATGATGATTCAGAAGAAAGCGAGGGAGAGTATGGCGATCTTTACCATGTTTCTGACAGCAGGAACAGGAAACCCATTTCTTTTAAGGTGTACCTTGAAGGTCGACCGGTGACTATGGAGTTGGACACGGGCTCTGCAGTGTCAGTGATGAGTGAAGTGGTGTATCGCGAGTACCTGCGCCATGTTCCTTTGAAAGATACGTCTTTGAAGTTACGCACTTACACAGGTGAATCAGTTAAACCCTTAGGATTTTGTCACGTGACTGTGGACTACAAGGGACAGTCCAAGGAGCTCCCAATTTATGTGATGAAGAATGATGGGCCCACCCTTTTTGGCAGAGAGTGGTTAGAGTCCATTCAACTCAATTGGCCGTTACTCCAATTGGAAACCTCAGACACAACTCCAGCCCTGGATGAAATTTTGAATAAACATGCCGGCGTCTTTTCAGAAGGCCTGGGCAAGATGAAGAACATTCAGGCTCGTATTCACCTGAAAGAGAGTGCTCAGCCTCGATTCTGGAAGGCTCACCCCATTGCATTAGCTCGCAAGCCATCTGTGGAGGCAGCACTGGATGAGTTAGAAGCAGAAGGGGTGATTAAGAAGGTAGCGACTAGTGAGTGGGCTGCACCTATCGTGACCCCGGTAAAAAAGGATGGCAGTGTGAGGGTATGTGGTGACTTCAAGGTAACAGTTAACCCACAGCTGAAGGTGGAAGAGTACCCCCTCCCACGTATTGAAGATATCTATGCCAGCCTAGGTGGTGGGACATTGTTTAGTGTTCTGGACTTGCGTCACGCCTATTTGCAAATGGAGGTTGAAGAGCAGTCTCGACCACTCCTCACTATTAACACAACGCGTGGTCTGTACCAATATCAACGCCTGCCCTATGGTGTTGCATCAGCACCTGCAATCTGGCAACGGGCCATGGATCAGATTTTACAGGGTATCCCAGGGGTTTTCTGTTACCTGGATGACATCATCGTGACCGGTCGTACCATGGAAGAACACCTCGAGCGGTTAATTGCAGTGTTAAAGAAGCTGGAGGAGTATGGGTTAAAGGCTAATCGAGAGAAGTGCAAGTTCCTGAGAAGTTTTGTAGAGTATCTGGGTCACGTCATCTCCGCCGAAGGGCTACACCAATCCCCCAAGAAAGTTAAGGCCATCACCGAGATGCCAAGACCTCAAGAGGTCACACAACTGCGCGCTTTCCTTGGTATGGTCCAATACTATGCCAGGTTCCTACCTGACCTGGCTACACATCTGGCTCCACTGCATCGGCTGTTGCAGAAAGATGCGAAGTGGTCATGGGGTGCGGAAGAAGAAGCCAGCTTCAGTTTGGTGAAGGAGATGCTGCTACAGGACAAGGTTTTGATGCACTATGACCCAGACTTGCCGCTAGTCCTAGCGACAGACAGTTCCTCGTATGGCCTTGGGGCTGTTTTATCGCACCGCACCCGAGAGGGAGAAGAGCGACCCATAGCCTATGCGTCCCGTTCACTTTCTGAAACCGAGAAGAAGTATTCGCAAATAGAGAAGGAGGCGTTGTCCCTGGTGTGGGGTGTGAAGAAGTTTCAAACGTACTTGGAGGGTCGTCAGTTCACCTTGTTAACAGACCATCAGCCCCTGAAGTACATAATGGACCCTGGAAAGGCGGTGCCAGTCACAGCAGCAGCCAGGATTCAACGATGGTGCCTGTTCTTAGGTGGTTTTTCATACAGCATTGAGTTCCGAGGGACAAAGCAGCATGCCAATTGTGACGGGCTATCACGTCTTCCCCGTCCGCAGGCACCTGCTGACAAGCCTGATGAAGTAGAAATGTTTCACGCAACGGTGGTTGAGGCCTTACCCGTCACGGAAAAGGAGCTGCGAATGCAGACCCGGAGAGACCCAGTGCTTTCACGTGTTCTGGAGTTAGTACAGCAGGGATGGCAGGGGGCAGAAGTCCACCCAGAGCTCATTCCTTATGCTCATCGTGGTAATGAACTTACAGTGCATCATGGGGTTCTGATGTGGGGCAGTAGAGTGGTTGTTCCAGTCAAACTGAGAGACAGGGTCCTAGAAACACTTCATGAGGGTCACATTGGTATGGTCAAGATGAAGGGTTTGTGCAGGGGTATGTTTGGTGGCCTAACATTGACAAGGACATTGAGGGCGCGGTCAGAAATTGTGAGGGATGTCAGGAGGTAGCCAACAATCCTGCTCGCGCCCCGCTGCATCGGTGGGAGTACCCAGCCCTTCCCTGGCAGAGACTTCATGTGGATTTTGCGGGGCCAGTGCAAGGAAAGATGCTCATGGTCGTAATTGATGCCCACAGCAAGTGGCCTGAGATTTTTGTGATGGAGAGCACCACTGCTGAGGCGACTGTCAGTACACTGCGCTCCTTGTTTGCGCGCACTGGACTCCCGGACCAGATTGTGTCAGATAACGGACCGCAGTTCACCTCGGAAGCCTTCCGGAAGTTTACATCAGCGAATGGTGTTAAGCATGCCATGGGTGCTCCTTACCACCCCTCCACCAATGGCCAGGCTGAGCGATTGGTACAAAGTTTCAAGAAAGGTGTTAAAGCTGACAAGTCTGGTAGAACCCTTCAACACAAGCTGGATAGGTTCCTGTTGGCCTACCGGTCAGCCCCTCATGCAACTACCGGGTTTAGCCCTGCACAGCTTCTCCTAGGTCGTAATGTCAAGACTAGGCTGGATCTCATTAAGCCTGATGTCAAGAGGGAGGTCGACAAGAAGTTACTTCAGTCCAACAGCAGTACCTTGAAGTCTTTTGACCCCAACCAGAGTGTCTGGGTACGCAACTACCGAAGAGGACCAAAGTGGGTCCAGGGCACTGTGATTGAGCAGGCAGGTCCAGTCCTATACCGAGTCAAGGTAAATGACCTAACCTGGAAACGTCATGTCGAACAGCTGAGAGATGGGAACCTTGGCCCATCCGCGTTGGCAACAAGTAGTGATGATTCTGTCCCTGATGTAATGGAGCAGGTCGTACCTGAAGTCATGGAGACCAATGAATCAGATGTACCACCCCAGCTGGGTATGCCCCGGGAGGAGGTTCATTTTCCAGAGCTGACAAGTCAGGAGCGCACCTCTGAACAAGAACAGATTACCACACGGGCCGGCCGAGTGGTTAAACCACCACAGAGATTCAAGGACTATGTTTGCAATTGAGGAGAACTGAACTGAACTGTTGTGGCAATGTCAGCCACGCTATTCCTTTTGGTTAACTTGACACTGTTCCTGTTTTGTTGTTTAAGTTTATTTTGTTTCATTTGTTTATTTATTCATCTTGTCAGTTGTTACATTTTGGGATTGTTATTTAGACGGAATTCGTTTTGTTCTTACCGCATGTCAGAGTTTTGAGGGGAGGAAATTGTTAGATTGGGTACCCTGTGTGCCACGTTGGCCTCTCCATATTTGGTATGACACGAGGTCTTGAGATTCAATTAAAAACAGGTTGTTCCGCCATCTTGGTTTCGTTCTCTTGTGTTCCACGTTTTATTGCGGTATTTACCCAATACACAACACTGTTCACAGTAAAGCTCGAGTTAAAGATGGTTTATAAATCATCATTGTGTAGTAGAGACCTCGGGGGCAATTTCAAACTAAACAAGGGGTTTATGCCATAATAAATCATGACAATTTCAAACAAAAAGCGTCAGTGTGGTTTGTTTCCTTAAGGGTCTTAGAGGCAACCTTCTGTGTAGGGGTGAAAACAAAACGTCCAACTAGAAACCCTGTCTGTATACGGGAGACCCCAGATGCCACGCACCTCTCAGTAACCTCTTATTTCATTGGTTCTTATTACCACGCAGCTCCATTATTTCAGGGCTAGGGTCCATTGTTTCTGTTGTTTGTTTATTGTTTTCTCAGCCAATCCTGTGAACTGTTCCGAGAGCTGCGTGGCGCCTCGGAGACCCCTGTGAAGGTGTGTGGAGTTTGCCTCCGCAGACAAATTAAAAGTCCTAGGTACGGCCCTGAAAGCATTGCCATTTACAAATCCCATGCTAGTTTCAAACCTGCATAGGGTAAAAGAAAAAGTTGCTGTGGTTAGGTTTTGGCATCGCTTCCAAAAATAACGGTGCAAAAAGTGTTTGTTACGCATGAAGAAACGAGAAAAATCAATCAGACATGACAATGAAAGCAACATATCAGCTTCAAAATAGTAATCTTACCCTGAAAATGAGCAGTCTGAACAAACTGAATCCTTTGTTCAGATGGTAATCATTACAAAACAGCTCTCCCTTTTTATCAGCAACCTCAACCAAAAAGCCAAACAGCAAGAATGTGACCCTGTTGCATCCTGGAAAATTCAACATATGTTTGAGCGTGAAAGGCTCCCCCCCCCCCCCCCTCCAAAAAAATAATTATTTTCTTATAAGTCTCTGACCAGGCTTCGATCCTACACCAACAGTTGTCCAGGCACCTTCAACTTTCAAGGAAACTTCCACAAGTGTAGATTAAAGACTGCTGAGACAAGGCTCATTTGTTTGTAGGCCCCTTGTCCATGAACAGCAAACTGTCAGCTGCTTGAAACGAGCGTTTGAACAAAGTAATAAACAATAAGCAGTTCTTTGAAACTGGCAAGGATTAAGCCTTCTCAGCCCTTGATGATGAGCTCAGGCAACAGTAAATGACCCAAAACCCAAGTTATTTAGGGCAATTTTGACACATTTCCCAGGTAAATTCTGCAAATGATTCGCCTGAGCAGAGAGTAAATTCAAATGAGCCGAGTATAGCCACGTGACCACTACCAGAAGACAATATACATGCAGGGCGCACCTAGTCCTCTATCAAAAACTTTAGAGAAATAAGAGCTTTAGTATCCCCCCTCACTATATTTCAGCCAAAAAAGAAACAAACAAAGAAAAAACCCCAAGGTTCCCTTACATTTCTAAGGATATATATCACCTTAAGTAGTGTTCATAACTGCAATGATCATTCACATCTTCTGCCTAAATTTACTGTGGATACAAGAACTGTTACGGCATCAAACCTCTTGAGTTCTAAACAAATTAAATGGCAAAGGTAAGTCATATCCAAAGGATAACATCACAGAATTATACTCGAAAAACCGAAGGATAGGGCATCTTTTCCTCATATCAGGGATTCTATGGCAGTTTCTGTCATTCTTAAAGAGCTAATACGCCGAATTAAACGTCTAAATTGACGAAAATATTGTATTGCATAATATGAAATCGGAGATACAGACTGAAATCCCGTGTGAAAAAGTTAATTTTATTTCAACTTTGCCTGACATCGCTTTTTGTTTCTGAGCCAGGCGGAACTTTCCGTTGCCGGTACAACGGAAAATTCGAACGCTGTGGCTATGACTACAGCTGCAGTCTTTATTTCTCTCGCCTCTCTCCAGTCTCTTTTCGTTGTCTCCTCGGTCCAGTCTCGCCGTACTGTTGGTCACCGCGCTATTGACAGAATGCGCTTAAAGGGACTGCCGCAGTCTCTTCTTTTCCTCTCCGTCGCTTTCGTAAAAGCTCCTCGCGGTTTCGTTGCTCCCAACGGGCTAGATCCATTTCGCGCCTCAAAAATAGGAGAATAAAGAAACTGTTCGTAATGTACTAACAATAAAAAAAGGCAGCTGGTCATTTTGTTGGTTCGTAATAAGCCCGTGAGTGATGAATAAATGAATATTAATACAGCTATTTCAATTAATGTTGTCGAATGCCTACGCGACGAGGCCGTATGGTGATCTGGGAAATTTACCTATAATTGTTACAAACTCAGTTGGAGTCAGACATGATCACACAAGCAAACGTCTATGGGTGTTTCCTTCCATCCTAGGGTGATGAAAAGGCGAAAATGTAGCCGCATGGAAAAGATTTACCCTAATAATGCTACCCTAATAATCTGTGGGACGTTAAAGAACGCACACACTGTTCGAAAAGAGTAGGGGACGTAGTTCCCGGTGGGGTGGTCTACCTTTCATCTGTCTTGACATTCATGTGTGGGTTGGGTGGGTGGGTGAGATAAAAAATGGACTGATAGCGCCTGCCAGAGGCGCCTTTACAGGCTGACGTCCGATCTCACCCTAGAGAAGAATTGCAAACCGCCATGAAACTATGCGATATGTGCGGTATATAAATCCATTACCATTACCATGTCCCCTTTCATTTTTTGTCGCGTAATCCTGACGGATTAAATTCCGACAGCTTTAATTGAAATATCTGCATAATGGAAATCATTTGTTTATACTCAATATATGATTTTGTCATTTTGCAATATACCAGTGGAGAGAGAAGATTGAATGACGTTAGTTTATTCAAATACATGACATTCGTGTACTCTAATTTGCTTAGCAATTTAGATTTCTTTTAATCTGAAACAACACCTGCGAGGTACAGTCTCCGGTTAATTACGCCGCTTTGGCCAAAACTGAAGCTTTCCATTTGAGCAACACGTTTAGCACTTCACTTCCCAGGTACGTTAAGTGACTGTTATGTCTTTTATGCCATAAAACGTTAAATTAAGATGTGAACGATTGCCGCATTTATGAGCGCTACTAAAACATATGAGAATGAATATGAATATAAATATGAACAGTAGCGAAAGGAAACCCCGCAAAAGTTCAGGCTTGTGCGGGATTAGAACCCACAGCCTCTGCGATGCCGATGCAGTGCTCTACAAACTGAGCTAGTTTATTAGAAAGCAAGACTGCGGATGAGGGTACTTGGCGAGACCGTGTAAGAGACGATGAAAACGAGTATAAGTTAAGACAAGCTCATGGCAGCGCATATTGATAAGACCGCAGAGGAAGTTCGTGAAAGAGGAAAAAAAGTCTAAGGGCTCAATGCTAATTAACACAAGCGAATGAGAATCACTGTGACGAATAGAATCGATGAAGACGCATGGAAATGTGCAAAAGACAAAAATGAAAGTATGGCCAACAGCAGTTATTCATTAGTCCTTCTTTAATAGTTACACAACCATGGCGATAGCATCTGTCATAGCAAAGCCCTTCGATTAAAGGCAGAATCAAAATCAAAGGGAAAAGCATACTTAATTTTCCATAGTCTGTAAGCATTAAATAAAACGTTACAAAAAGCCATCAAATTCTCGCGAAAGTACTGTACTGTATTAACAGAGAACGTACTAGAATATAATAATAATATAACACGGCAAAAATGGTGGAGGTTAACCGTTTAGAAAACACGCGGTGAATTTATTCAAAACGTGGCATTTATCTACGTTTACTGGTGTTCACCAATTGGAAAATCCAATTTCCAAGTGTTTTGCGGCTGGTGAATTCGAGTATTCGTTCCATTATCCGGTAGTTTACCATTACGGTGAAGCCGGAAAACACGCGTTTTCTGGAGCTCACCAGTCGGTTAACATTTGGCGAATGTCTTGTTTGCCTGCGTTCACTGAAGTTTTCCCTGTGCAAACCTTCACGTTAACCGGTGTTAACAACTGAAAACGGGCATTTTCCCTTGTCTTTCAGTACGGGAAATGTCGGTAAATTTAGCAAAACACACTGTTTTCCAGAATTCACCGCTCGGTTAACATACGGAAAGCATAGTGTTTTCCCACGTTCACAGAAGTTTTCTCCTGTTTTCTTGTACTTTCCGAGACGGTGAATTCAAGAGAATTCGAGAAAACGCATGTTTTCCAGCGTTCACCGTTCGGTAAACAAACGAACGAACGAATTTTCCCTTGTCTTTCAGAACGGGAAATGTCGGTAAATTTAGCAAAACTCACTGTTTTCCAGAATTCACCGCTCGGTTAACGTACGGAAAGCATAGTGTTTTCTCGCGTTCGCAGAAGTTTTCTCCTGTTTTCTTGTATTTTCCGAGACGGTGAATTCAAGAGAATTCGAGAAAACGCATGTTTTCCAGCGTTCACCGTTCGGTAAACGTACGGAAATTATCGTGTATTCCTGCGTTTTGAGAGGTTTTCTTGTGTTTTCTTGAATTTTCCTGGATAGTAAATGCGCGTGAATTCAAGACAACGCTTGTTTTCCAGCGTTCACCGTTCGGTTAACTTTTGGAAAATATCGTATCTTCCTGTGTTTGTAGGAATTTTCTTGTATTTTCTGGGACAGTGAATTCGGGTGAATTCAAGAAAACGCTTGTTATCTGGCGTTCACCGTACAGTTCATGGGTGGAAAATTGGGTGAATTCCAACGCTTTCCTCAAGTTTCCTTACATTCCCTGGGACGGTGTATTCGGGTGTTTTTCAGTGCGTATCGCCCGGCATTGTTCATTCACTCCCACCCCGTGTTCGAGATATTTTTGCTCTTTCTACAGTCCCACGGTCTGCTGTCTACCAATGTTCAGGGGACTAAAGCCCATTCCTTTTTCCATTCAGAACAAGAAAAACAAAAGGTGTTGTAAATTCAAAAAATATGTTTTATTGAAAGTGGTGCAAATTTACATGCAAAGCGCTATAAGCGCTGTTTACTATCTACATTATGTACAATTATTCACATAAAATACAAGGGTAATTTTAATTGTGGAAGTAGTTTTTCTTACTCGGGATCAAGATCTCATTCTTGTGGAGATGCCTGGATTATGCAAGGCGTAAATTTAGACTTTGGAATCCCGGCGCCTTTGATTCAGACGCCAAACTTTTCATGTACCGAACCTTATGCAGAAATTATTATATTGGCTTGTGGAACGGCAAATTAAGTTCGACGTCTGAATCAACAGGCGTAATTTTGTTAATTTGGGTCGGTCCAAATTCGAATTAAGTTCGGCTCATGAAGATTACGGCGTCTGAATCGGGCCTAAGACTTTTCTGATATATGCGGGAAATTTGCTGGTAAACATCAAGTTTACCTGGTGTTAACCTTCCGTATTTAGACCCCAAAAGCCTTCGACAAACATTGCATTTACCCGCTCGGGAAAGCTACGGTGAACATGGCGGAAAATGAGGTGTTAAACAGATTTTTTCTAATGCGGGAAAATTGCTTGTCAAGTTTTCCTGGTGTTAACCGTGAACATGTCAATCGGAACACTCTCAGACAAACACTGCATTTAACCGCTCGGTAAAACTACGGTGAACGCGTTGGAAAACAAGGTTTTCAATAGAACTTTTCTGATGCGTGAAAATCGCTAGTGAAAGTGTAGTTTTCCTGGTGTTAACCGTCAACGTGTTCACCCGAAAAACTTCGGGCAAACACTGCGTTTACCAGCTCGGGAAAACTATGCTGAACGCGTAGGAAAACGAGGTGTTCAATAGAACTTTTCTAATGCGTGAAAATTGCTAGTGAAAGTGTAGTTTTCCTGGTGTTAACCGTCAACGTGTTCACCCGAAAAACTTTGGACAAACACTGCGTTTACCAGCTCGGGAAAACTATGCTGAACGCGTAGGAAAACGAAGTGTTCAATAGACCTTTTCTACTGCGGGAAAATTGCTAGTGAACATCAAGCTTTCCTGGTGTTAACCATCAGCATTTAGACTTGGAAAACCTCCTACAAACACTGCATTAATCCGCTCGGGAAAAGGAAAGAAAACGCAATGGAAAACAAAGTGTTAACCGGCGTTTTCCGAGACCATGAAACATTGAATTAGCCTCATATTTTCCTGGCGTTCACACAAAACGCGGAATTTACAGAACGTTTTCCGATATCAGATAAAAAACAGACGGTTAATACAGGATTTTCCTGGTATTCACCGTTTGGCAAAATTGACAGTGAACGAGGGTTTTCTTGAAGTGAAATATATCAAATACAGGGCAGTTTAAACGCGGTTGTAGTTGTATGTTACATTATGGAGATTAAATCCAACTGTGAGCGCCTGAAAGAAGCAGATGGAATTAAACAATTTTTTCTCAATAATTGCCTTAGCAGTCAATTTCAAAACACTATTGTTAGAACACAAAGTAGTTGCAAATACACCAAGGAAAATAATTTCATATAATATATTTCAAAAACATGTTCTGTACGCACAAAAATATTGAAAAATAAGGAACCGTAGCTAAAATGATAAAAATTGCCGCAACACAAGCATCTCTATAGACAAATTGCTATGTAAATATACTCCAACTGTCCTCTTTTTTGGCGAAGTGATTTAAAAAAAATGCACCTCTCTTTTCTGTTGCGCGTACTCTTTCACATAGCTACATTTTTTTTTTGACATACAAACTGTCATATTCTCTTTTTGATGATTACAGATTAATAACTGACTGACACTGGCACCCTTCAATCATGTCCACATCAGCTTACCTCACAATAACAACAGTGCAGTCCATATTTATCCTTGCATGCATCATTGGAAACGCTTTAGTTTGTGCTGTCATAAAGAGATATCGGGATATGAGGTATGTAAATGGATGCGATGCAAAAAGAGAGGTAAATGCAAGGTAATTGGAACACGGCAGTCCAAGTGAAGTTCGGATTGCTCTACTTTCCAATACCTTTTTTTTTTTTACTGTTTTTCGGGGGATTTTCCCCTTACACAGGTGCCCGTCAGAAACAGTAGTGTATAGAGAAAAGATGCTGGCCAAGCACCGGTCCTATCAGCTCCATTAACCGAAAGAGTCAATGGAAACTAAAATAATGTGTCCCTCTCAATGTATGAAAAGGTACATGACATATGAAAACAGTACGATATCAATGCATGTCCTTAAAAGAGTCGTAATAATGTTACGGCTAAGGCAGAGGAAAAAAAAAATGAAAACCATAGGTTTAAAGATATATCTCCTTTATCTAGGATTCCCATAAATTATCTCCTGGTGAATCTTGCAGTGGCGGACATCTTGTTCGCGACATTTCACATAACGGAGCTGATATACAGTCACTTTGACACCCATCCGGGCGGAGTGCTTGGAAAAGCTGCATGTATATTGAGAAACGGCTCCTTGCAATGGATCGGAGCCTTTGCATCAGCCTTCACTGTGGCTGCAATTGCTGTAGAGCGCTACTTTGCTGTCATATATCCCTATGGCAACAAAGGAAAACTGAGCATGAAAAAACTCAAGGTATGTCAGTACAACATGTGCTCGGCTCGGCTGAATCCTGACGAACACATCACTCTAAATTAACAAATGATTTTTCACATCGAACTCCACTACCACTAATTTGGATAAATGAAACAGTGTTGCACATGACACTCTCCCTGACTGGTAAATAAGCTGAGAATTATTATATGCTGTGCTGAGTGAGCTTATATCCTATGTCGAAGCTCCAGAAAAAAAAAAAAACAAAACAAAACAAAACAAAAACAACAACAACAACCAGGTTTCCGAAATAAAGAAATATAGCCAATCATATTTGGTTTAAACCACGTGAAATGACCAGGAAGAAGTTGTCACGAACGCCGAGTGCAAAGGCTCTAATCGAATCACGCGGTGGTTTACGCAAAGACACAATATGACGATTCTAACTTTCCAGGAAAAGAAACATATTTACTGGGCGTCTTATTTTAACATTAGAGTTTTGCTTGCAACACTGAAAAAAATTTTTCGTAACTAATGCACTAGGAATCGGTGTACCTGAATCGACCAATGTGAGCCAGAGAGCATCATGTTGAAAAAAACATCATTTATTGCCATTTATTTTCATTTATTTGCCTTTGTTATTGTAAAAAACAAACAAACAAACAAACAAAAACCAAAACAAGAAAAAACGAAACTAAACGAAGAAAAGAAAAACAAAACAAAACAACAAATTAACATCAGGGTTTGTGGTGCTGGGAACACCATAGGTAAGAAAATATGGTAATCTATCGATGCGATTTGGTTATAACGTCACAGTACGCTCGTAGGTCCCTCCCTCCATGCAAGCCAATGTGAAATGTCACAATCCGACTTCGAACTCCTCGACCCGTGTTATATTTCGCCTTTTGGCGGGAAATTATCTGGGCAAACCGTATTTATCGCGTATTCAGCGTCAACTGACACAAGATTAGAAATTTACGATCTTTTATCGGTATTGGTTTTGACTTTTAAAAGCTAAAACACCACTTACGATGATGACGTGCGATGATCATCTGACATATTCAATAATAATCGTGGAGCGCCACGTTTTGGCTTGGCTAGATTCATATATCATGCAACTGTCCTCTTATGGACCCAAATATTTTAAAGTTCGTGTGGCTAAACCTTACAAAGCTTAAATGTTTATCTTTTGCAGTTGATTATTCTTGGTTCGTGGATAGTCTCAACTAGGGTGATTGTCCTGGGATCCTTTTCGGGGATATACATGAAGGATATCAACAGGTGCATCCCTAAAAAGTGGATTTGAATGGTTTCCTTAGTTTTTTACTCGCTCTTCATCTCCATATGCACAATCCTGTTGGCTGGTTTATACGCTAGAGTTTTGTACACTTTGTGGTTCAAGCGCCAAGAAGATAATATACTAACACCTCAACAACAGGTACGAGATAGCAGAATAGTTCTCACTGAGCCCAAGCTGCTGTTACAGTAGCATCGCAATCAAAGAAGCAGTGGCTTTTGCCACTTACCCAATACATCCTAAGAATTAATCGAAGTTATTTCTCTTTGTAAGCTTGTGTTTGAATGAGATATCTGATATCTGGAATTTGAACGAAAACATGTGGCATTATCTTGTGGATTTATACAACACGGTTTGTTTTGATTATAATTGTGTGTACCGAATTTTCTTAGGAGTTGCAGGATTCAAGAGTTAAAGGCCAAAACCTCTTCATATAACTTTTATCCCCTCCTTCTTCACCCCTTCCCACCTTGCACTGGATAACTAGTAGTACGAGCGGAATATCAGAATTCATCAGAATCGTGTCGCTGTTTACTTAACCTCACATTAGGTGTGGTAACACTGGGCATTTTGCTCTTCGGTAAATGGCTTTTTCCCACGGGGAGGCAACTTTTAATGTGTAACCATTCTGCCTAAAGTGAAATTGCCACCTGGGAATTTCCATAGATATGCCAAGAAGAACAAAAGAATTGCCCATGACAGTTGGAGATGTAAGTATTATGGTTTATCAAGACCCCAAGGAAGTTAAACCAATCACAGTGATTGCCAGACGCAGGGAAACCACGTGCTCTTACTTTCCTTTTGGGCATTTTCTCAACGTGTAACCGTAAACAGGGAGTCGTTCAAAACCCAGAGTACACATTTAATCCTTCTCAGTCGGTAGTATTAAATCCAAAGGTTTTTGATACACATTTTAAAGTTGTTAATGAAAATCTAGTGGGAAAAGAAACCTGTTGGCCCACTGAGTTTCTCTAGCAAGCGATATGCATTGTTTGCTGACGGTATAACTCACTCATGATTTTGTTAGTTAAAAAATGCAATACGACTCATCTATTAGTAAGCGATAATGCCATGAAACGACAAGCGTTCATGATCATGTATCAGAAATATTAGCACTATTTCATTAATAGTAAAATCATATGGGAAGGGAAATGTAAATTTGTTGATTTGTCCTTAGATCTTTTGTGTATGGTGTGGTTCAATTTTATCCTTGGTATAAAATTAGTTCTACTTATTTTAAGCTAAATATCATACATTACCATACCCAAACCAAAGGAGAAAAAACGTAAACCAAGCTAAAGATAAAATTGAGCCACAACATATACGACAATTGGGTCAAACATCACTCCGCTCGCTTGCGTTAGGAAAAAGAACAGTTGACAAAGATACATTACGTTTGATGGTTTCTTCCCTAGTCATGAGCAAGCTTTTTTATTGCTCCTCTGTCTGGTCGAACACTTCATCAAAGAATGTCAAGAAGCTCCAAGCCGTCCAAAACTTTGCGTGTAGAATTGTGTCAAACACACGTAAATTTGATCACATTACCCCTGCAATGGAAGAGCTTGAGTGGCTCCCTATTAAGGATCTTCTACTTTATCGCGACTCGATTATGGCCTACAAGTGCATACACGGGATGGCACCATACTATCTTACTAGTAAATTTTGTAATCGTCTCTCAATCCATGGTCGTAATACCCGCAACAGTGACCAGTTACAGATTCCTTTGTACACTTCAGCGGCTGGACAAAGATCATTCAAGTTTAGAGGCGCAAAAATTTGGAACTCACTAGACACTGATTTGAAAGAACATAAATCGTTAAAGAATTTTAAATTAGCATTAAAGTCTAGACTTGTTAGTAATTTTTATAAATAAATAATTATCTTACTTCTCGCAGGTTGTATTTTATAATCATTTAAGTCATATTGTAGTAGGTTTTGAAAAGCCTTTCTGTTTGGAAAACCTAATAAAGTATGTATGTTTTATTTAAAACAAAGAGATATTCTCACTTATAAAGCCCCGAAATAATAGAAATGTAGCTAGCGTTGGTGGTCACTTCATATACCTTTACCTGACAACTTATAATTAAGTTAAGAAGAAACGTCTGGTGTTCTGTCAACCATTATCATGCAAAAAGGTGAACTATTTACATTAATATTTAGATATTTTGGAGGCTTGGACACGCACGCAGTGCTTTCTTTTTAACCTTTTCTTCTCTGCGTTTGTTTTGTTTGTTTGTTTTTCCGTAAAAATTAAACTTAGCCATGTGATGTAACTTTCTGGCCGTTAGTAATACATTTGAGCGACTAGTCACTATAGCGATATGGAGGAACTCTACTTCCTCTGTCTGTATTTTTTTTTGGGGGGGGGGGTTCATATTAATTTTATCTTACGTACACTTTTTATAGATTAACTACATGCTTTTATTTTTAAAAAGGTAAATGTCGTAAACGAGGAAAGAAATCCAGTGGAGTGAGGCGACCTGGTGGCCGGAGACCCCGACCTCCGCTTCGACGTGGAAGACGACTTCGACCTCGCATACGTTACCGTCCAGGTCGCACTCGTTTACGATCACGGCGCTCAAGGACATGTAAGTACATAAAATATATTATTACTTACATGGGTTATAGTTATGGTTCAATAACAACAACAACAACAACAACAACAATTAGCTTTATTTGCATGACCATAACTTCATACAGCATTGCAAAAGCACGTATCTTAACAAGAACAATGTAATAATGTAATAAGAAGGAAAATACAAATTAAAGATACATCAGTCTGATTTAGATAATATATTATTACGCGAATCTAAGCAAAATAGAATGAAATTCGTCAATTCAATATTAACAAAATAATCAGGAGAATTCATAGTCTTCCCTATTATATTCCTGCAAAATAACTTTAACAGGTTAAGGGTTTTGCAACACAACCTCGTCCGGTAAATTATTCTCAAACTTTCGGAGATCAGACACCTAAGAAATACTTTTTAAGTTATTCAAAGTCCCGTTCTTTAGGCGCCGAACAAATCGGCAGTTGTGATGTGACAGGGTCATTATCCATAAAACGGTCCGTTGAAATAAGGCACATCGATCGAAAAACCAATTCAAGCCTTCGTAACAGATGTCTGTCATCTGCAGCTGTCGTTTGTGAGTTTATTGTAACAATTACAACTGACTGCATGCTTTTATCTTATTTTTGCTTTCTTGCAGGAGGAAAGAGATTATTTGCTATGCGAATAGAATTTTTATGGCTTTCTTCCCGAGGAATATTCAGTTAATTTCTACTATGCAACATTGAATACACGTGCTTAAACTTGTTATGCAACAGTTTGTTGTTATGTAATAGCATAGGACACGGGCAGGGCCTGTACAGGGGGTTTGGTTGCCTCAATGTATTGAGCCCCCCACTCGTGATGATTTTTGGCTAGGCTACAAAGTAGGCACACATTCATTCATTCATTCTTGCTTTTCCTCGCTGGATGACACTTCGTTTTTACATCCCTCCTCCTCCCCTTGTCCTGTCCGCTTTGTTTCCTTGGGGTATTTTGTTTAGTTTATTTGGCGTTTTTGTGCCCTCACCTTTACTGGGCTCAACACATTTTATAGGGCACTTATTTTTTGTAATAAATTCAAGAAAGTTTGAACGACTACATCGGCTTTGGGCCTTTGCCCTAAGCCATTTTACTCCATCTGAGATTGTCTGTTTTTATTCTAGTGCTCAGTAAATGAGCGCGGGTATGCAGCCCACTAGTTTACAAGTCCCTAGCCTGGGGGAGGGGAGAAAGGCATAAAGAGGCAATTTTAGCGATGAGAGGGAGATTTGCAAAAACCGACCGCAGTCGCAGTCTTGTTCTTGGTACCCTCGATCACATTTTAGAAAAAAGAAACATTGCTAATTTCGGCTAACAGAAAGCAAGCTAGGAATCGATGTCCGCAGAGTTAAGTTCAAATTAATACAATATAAATTATGTAGTTATTTCTGGAGTTCCGCCTTCTTGAATCCGCTATCATTGATTTTTCGATTTCTCCAAAACGTCTAAACACTGATGAAATTAACTCAGATGACGGAAAAGATAACATTGTTTGGTAGAAGTTAGATATTGTGGCAATAAACTTTTGGCAATAAACAATTTCCTTTTATCGGTTTCCTCTTTCACTGGGTTCCTTTCTTTCACTTTTTTGTCCAGATTCTCAATTTTAGGCGTCGTAGAGATTTGATAAAACAATTATTTTACTGGGGCTTGCTGGATATGAAATGATTATAAACAACTCGACGCTACGAGCCTCGCTGGTTATTTATCACTTCATTTCCATCGTGCCCTTGTAAAATAATTGTTCAGTATTTGTTTCATGTTTGCAAATGTTGCAATCTATTGTTTTACTCTGTACCTAACAGTTTGCAAAGAAGGGAGAACATAACAGCCACTGCAGCGCAAAACAAAAATATTTAGAGTATTGTATTTGAAGATGTGAATGATCAGAGCCTGAAAGACGTTCAGGCTTATACGAGAGTCGAACCCATGACCTCTGCGATACCGGTGCAGTGCTCTACCAACTGAGCTAACAGGCCATCTGAGAGCTGGTCATTTTGTACAAGCCTGAATTGTGTTGAAACTATTGGTAAGTTTCATGTAAATGAATAGAGAACAATAAAGAAGTTGAAATTATTTAGTAAATAAGCCCCTTTAGGCGGGTGGAATATCAGAGGTTAATGTCCTCGGCTCATAAAATGGCCGGAATTCTTTCATGTAATTCTTTGATTGATAAAATTCGTCGTAAAAACTATTTCTAGATTTGAAGTAAATGAAAAACAGCATCGGAATTTTTGCTGGATGTGATGTAAATGAGTAGAACGATTCAACTAGAGTTAAATTTAAAGCAAATGAACAGACATCATAGAGTCTACGCTAGATTTAGTCCATGTGAATGAAAAGCGTTCCAAGAGGGTCTCAATGAGGAAGTGGCTTTTACTCCTAACGGTGAAATTAGCGACTTTAAGATCCACTACGGCGAGGCTCTGGTACGGCAACAGTGTGAAAGATTACTTCCGGTGACGTCACTTGTTGTGGTCCAAGCAAGCTTTTCCGCCGTAGGACGGCTGTCTGGTACGGCAAAGACGCCGAGTTGAGGGAGTGTTCACTACGTGAGTAAACTACATTGCATTTTTATCGAATCTTTACTCGTTAAAATGCACAGATGGCATAAAAACGTTCATTTTACAATGTTTTAATAGTTTTTTGGGTTTATTACGTTTTCTTAGCAAATAACTTGTTCTAAGTGAAGCCGAAAGATGGACAAGTCGGACAAGCACACGTCGCAAGCATCGTAAGTTCGAAGTTGCTTTTATTTTTGCTCACTTCTAGTCTCTAAAACACTGAAGTTTACCGAAATTTCATGCAGCTTAATGTAAAACGAGTAACATCTGGAATATCAATGGTTTGGAAGTAACTGATCATGAAGAATAATGTTTTCGATTTCATTTTGCTTATTTCTGTCGATTAGCTGAGTGAAATCACTTGACTTGGTTGTTGAGTTTGCCCTTTTTGGGAACTTTGATTTGATGATAAGCAGTATCTTTCTCGTGAAATTTATCCCCTAATAATGACAAAAACTGTGTTAGAGCGCATTAGCATTCATAAAACATCTTTTTGAGGGCTTAAATAAGACAAGCCAATTTTACACTTATGCATCTACGCCTTCTAGTGGAACGTGTTGAAATTATGCTTCTATTACAAATCCACTCTTAAGCAAATCTAGGCCGGCCAGTATATACATGTAATGGAAATTCTAGAGTGTCTTGAAGTCGTGAGAGTAGTTTTTCTCCGGATCTGAAAACAATAATAGTCGTAAAACTAAACCAAAAATTTTACGCATTTTTAATGACAATGTGTCAGGCTGAATTTTGAGCCCAGCAGTTTCCATTTGATCTGTTAACTCAGAGAGAGAGACATCCCACTTCTGCATGTAATCAGAGTAAAACTTTATGCTTATTTTTTACCCAAAATCTTTAGTAAAAAAGGAAACCCTCACTTTATAAAAAGTGGTACCAGTGCCCAGTTATATGATGATATCCTTTATTTTTCCAGAAATTCCAGTGTCAAAGGTTGCTGTTTTTGCTTCTCACAGGAATGGTTGTTTTCTATTCTTTTAATCTTTATTAGGAAGTCAATGCAATGGACAAGGGAGCATGATATCCTTCTTTGCCGAGAAGTTCTTGCCCTAGAGGTTTATAAACACAAAGGGAACAAACGAAGCAGGGCGTCTGTGGGATGAAATTGCCAAGAATCTTAGAGGGTGCCAAACCGTGAGATTT
The DNA here is from genome assembly GCA_016490735.1 of Pachyseris speciosa. Classification (NCBI taxonomy): domain Eukaryota; kingdom Metazoa; phylum Cnidaria; class Anthozoa; order Scleractinia; family Pachyseridae; genus Pachyseris; species Pachyseris speciosa. Next base: position 106,398 of record JAEMWC010000244.1, on the reverse strand, counting down.
AAATCTAATTTATATCAATGAGCAGTCAGGGAGAGATTTAACCTGATCCAAGGCAGATTCAAAGAAAATGAAAAAAACAGAATTAGCTGCATCTGGAATTTCTGTACCAGAACAAGATGAGCTTGATGTACTTCTTGAGGATATAGCAGAAAGAGAAAGAGATGCTATTGCAGAAGCTAGTGAAAAGAAGGGTCAGGAGAAGGCTACAGCAGAAGATATCAGAAACCAAGCTTTGGAGAGGATGGGGCAAACAAAGAAACGAAAATCTGAAGACGGCCAAGAGCCAAAGGAAAGGAAATCCAGGAGAAGCAGTAATGAGGCTCTCCAGTTTATGCAGGAGAAGGCTGAATCAGACAAGGCATTCCGAGAAGAAGAGCTAAAGATAAAGAAGAAACCAAAGCTGCTCAATTCCAAGCAATGCTCACCCAGCAGCAATCCTTCTTGCAAGCAATGACCCAACAGCAGGCTCAACAGCAGCAACAGAATCAACACATGCAGATGTTAATGGCACAGCAAAGTCAGGCAATGATGTCTGTTTTGGAAAAACTGTTGTCAAAAGAGTGACTCAGAAGAGTGACAGATCAGTTTCATTCCATATGAGTTCTTACAGCAAGAAGTGCTAGATTAAAAAGGATGTGAAATCATTCCAAGTATTGTAGAAAAGTTGTGTTTTGGAGTCAGCTACTGTATTTTAAAGGTAATTCATTTTGGATTTGCATGGAAGGTCATCAGAGTCTGCCTTTGTTTTATAGTTGTTTTTAAAAAGGTTAAAACAACCAATGTTACTCAAAAAAAAATTCCACCCATAAGACATAAAACATATATAACAAATATGGCTCTTGTTTTCATAACTAACCTCGAATTCAAGCAAAAGCTACTTTTGTGTTTTTGCATGAATTCAAGGCCAGAAAGGTGAAAACAAAGGCTTTTCTCATTGGCTATCACATTTTTCAAGTTCATATCTTTATTTGCAAAAGGCTGGTCTTTTACTGATAGTCTCAAAAGCAATACAATTTTAACAGGAGTCATATGTGATATCAACTCTACAGTATTTTTTATAAGACTGAATCATTACATGACATACAATTTCTAAATGCAAGTGTGATATGCCTTTACAGAATCTAGTGTTGTAAAAGTAATCAAAATCTTGAGGTATACATAGTATGTTGAGGTTTGTCACCCTTTAGAACTGATGCTGTGACCCCAACATGTTTCCAACAGTTCTCATTAAATCCAGCAAAACGTCTCAGAATGTCTATTAAGTGCTCTTGGTTTCATTGCTGTGTTGCTAATTTACACCATAAAACCATAATGCTTGAATTATTTAAGATAATTTTCAAAACAGTTAGCCTAAACTGTAGCACTTATGCAAAATACGTTTCAAGGTTGGGAGGATTACACTGGAAAAAATCTGAGGTTGTGTTTCCATATAGACATGTTAGCCCATTTCTAAGAATAGCACTGACGATGTACATTTTCCCCACACTACTCAGTCCCAACTTTAAGTTCTTTTTAAAGTCCAGAAACTTGAAGTAATTGATTATGTCTCCGAAGAGCCACTCCACACTTGTTCTCACTGAGCTCATAGCAGTATTGTAAGCTTCCATCTGTGGGGTTAAAACTCCATTTCTAAATGGACATCGAAGGTGTACACGGATGGGGTAAGCAGGATCCCCTTAAATACAAAGTGGTTGTCCAGCCAGGCTGAGGGCATACTGACGGAGATCATCCAAAAGGTGAGACTCAGCAAGCATACCTGCATCATGCTTTCTTCCCTCTGCAACAAAATTCATGGACAGGAGGAGTGTTAAAGTTCAGTCAGATAAGTGAAAAAGTCTTATAACATTTTGTTAAAAGAACATTGAAGCATCAAGGTCTCACAGGAATATTTCATTCATTTTTCTTGTAACTACAATTCAGGAAAAAATGAAACTATTTATTTGCTCATTGAATCAGACATATTTATTACGACATAGTCAGCTTGGCTATGAGGCAATGAAAGTGAAGTGTTTTGATTTGTAAGAGTTTCTTTTTTTTGATTTCTCATAAAAAGGAGTTGTATGTTTCCAAGAAGTTTCATTTCAAGCGATTTCTCAAGATGAAAAGAGAAAAAAAAATTCACTTAAGCAGTTGCCTCCTCACCCTATAAACCCCAGATTCCATTTTCTAAAAAAAACAACAACAACTTACCGACAGGGCCATACATATTTGCAATCATTCCATCTGGGGTAACAACAGACTGAAACTTGATTTTTGTGTCCATTGTAAAGCAACCTCTGGTTGACAGTGCCGGGCCTACAAATGGGGCGAACTGTCCCATCAACAAAAGCAAAACAGTTATTAAGTGGGGCTCCTTTTCGGTAAACAACTTCGGCAAATCTTTCAAGATTGGCTTGGCTTAGTTGCTGATGATTCCACTGCAGAATGCGATGGCTGTGAGCTTGATAGATATAATCCAAAACTTGATTTGTAATCATACACAATACAGGGACCGGCCTAGCGAACAAGTGGACCATATCGCTGTATCGGCAAGGGTAGCACAACCGCTTCAAAAGCATGCATAGTCCTTCAGTTCCTTCACAAATTGTTCCTTGGTGACAAATTATAACATCAGGAATCCGCAAAGCTTGAGAAAGCCTTGGGATATCAGTTTTCCTGAACCGAAATTCGGCCACACTTTCATCTTCGGTCAGGTTTTGGAAGTCGAAATGTGGATACAAGTCACACGGCAAGTCCAGGTTTTGTGGGCTGTAAAGGTCGTATAGTAAGAGAAATTCGGCGTCATTCAGGACTTTCATGTCATAGTAGAGCACTATAAGCTCTCTCAATTCTTTCCAAGAAACCATTTCTTCTAAATAAACATACCACAACCAAAAAACTTGGAGCCGAGTCTGATTTGTTTACATCGAGTTTGACTTTGCCGTACTACACAAAACTTAATCAATTCGAGTTTTGGCGGGAGACACCGTAGTCGGCCCAGTCTCTTTCGGTTGCATCCCATGTACCAGAGCTTCGCGGTAGTGGATCTTAAAGTCCCTATATTTGGCCCTTTTACGGATAAAGGTCATTTTCTTCCCGTTACGGTTAACTGAAATTTTAATAATTAACTCCCATTGCTTATAATATAAAAATTAACTGGAAATATAAAGAGAAACCGAACAACGAGAGCTGTCAAAGTGTGTGGTAAGATCCATTTCAAAGACACTTCCGCCATCTCCAACGTTGTGAAATGTCAGTAATTAGCCGAATTAGTTGAACGATATGCAAATGGAGTTATTTACAAGACAATTGAGACCTTTAATTTGCGCTAATATTTCTTTTTACGGTTAACGGTTTTCAATTTTTTTTACGGCTAACGGTTAATTTTTAAGGTTTTTTTACGCCTAGCGGTTAAATTTTTGGCCCTTTTACGGATAAGGGTTAAACCCTATTGAGACCTTTTTCCAACTGTCGTGAAAATGTTCTGTGGTATATTGATGTTTCGTTGGGCCGCACATCTGGGACAGTGCACATGTGATTCTTTGATTGACATTAAGCACGTGATTCTTGAATAAATAATTCATCGTTTTTTCGAGTAGTGCAGTTTTTCAGCCGATCTAGTGAGAATAAATCGAATTCAATGCGATTTGAGTCTGTCTGTCTCGATGCCAACTGTAGTTGGAAAGAAAAACGTTGATAATGTCTATCAGGTTTATGTTGGAAACGCGCACGTCAAAGCGTGAGGAAGCTTAATTTTGTCTTAAAGGCCCTGGCAAACGAGGACGCATTGTTGCGGAGACATTGTTGCTCATGATGTTTCGTGGGTGAGCAAACGAGCGGGATACAACGCAAATGTTGTGTTTCCACACTGCGCAACATGGGAAACATTTGTTGGCGCGTGCGCGGGTAAACAAGGAAACATTTGTGTCCGCAAAAATGTGCCCTCGTAGCATAAGCCGGCGAAGTTCGGTTGACATCATGGGCAAAACGAGGAAGGAACAGAGAGGAGGATTACTTGAATAAAAACTCGAATAGATGGCCTCTAAACACTGAGAACGACTTCTTAGCTGTTTGGATGAAGCCTTCAAGCGGAGTCTGGCAGATCTCGGATCACATAGCGAAACTATGGGAGCGACGAAAAGTGCAAGACTGCTTCGAATATAATTGCTTTCAGTCGTGCAGAATTATAAAACATGGCTCTCCGACCTGGTACAAGTAAGAACCTCTGAACGGCGGGCATATCTGTTTAATTTTCCCGGTCAACCAAAGACTAATTTAGGACAAACCAACACAAAATTGAAACTGGCTATGCCCTACAATGAAACTAACTCCCAGGGGTGTGCCACCCCATCACAGGGAGGTAAATAACCGGCAGCTGTGCGATTTGTCAAAAAATGCCCTAGCAGAGTCCCGCCATTTGTCTGCGCGTACAGTTTTAAAATCATTACTGACAAATCTGGTATTTTTCACAATTCAAAAAATTCTCCATTAAACTAGCACAGTAATACGTTAGAAGTGACGTTTTTCGTGCTCTCGTCACTTCCTTGCGTGCCCAGAACAAAGCAGAGTTAAAGCTTCTTTTTATTTCTTAATTAAATGCTTCCTGAATTGTTACGATTCCTTTAGTTTCGTTAGTTATAACATGGTCGATAATTTTTCCAAAAACTGGATGACCTTATTCAAGTATTAAAGTGGCGTTGATTCAGCCTCCCATTTCTTCGTGTAACCAATTTATATTACGTTGTTTTTGAGTTTGGAGAACTGTGGTTATCTATTAAAAATGACGGCACAGCTATGGGAAAAGGATGCTTTCATAGTATTTTTAGATCGATGCTTCAACAATAGTCGGCGTGCGCTCGCTACGACGGAGTACTTTTAAAACGCAACAGCGAAATCTGGCCTTCATTCGCTTCGTACTTGCAATAGCTCAGAGAAAAGAAGTTTTGAATTACATTTGCTTTTGTTCTGTGAAAAGCCACTAATATTTCAGCGAACTTTCATTTGTTTTGGAGGGCTTTCACCCATATTGTAGCAAAATGTCACAGACGACGTCGAAACGCTGCCAGTGAAATCGTGAGTCGTCTTTTTTTGCGAAGAAATTTGTCATTGCAGTCGGTGTGAAAAATTCGTTACACTCGTAAGCTCATTAATTATTGTGGTCTAGTTACGTCACTTAAACAAGCAAACATGTTATAGTGTGTGGGAATGACTTGGGAAAATCACTGCCATTGTTAGCGATGTGTTTAAACTTGTAGCCAATCTCAATTAAGCGGACATGACATCAGCAGATGATGATATTGAAATATATATAATTATGCACGAAGCGATGGGCAAGAACCTCCAAAACCTAAGACAAAAAAAAAAACAACAACAACAAAAAAAAACAACAACAATTAGAAAGTGTCTTCTTCAGATGAGGTTCTTAGGATACTAAAGACGTTTCAACAGCTTTCATGGTGTTGTAATTCGTACTGGCTGAACATGAAGCCCAGTGCAAAGAATGACAAGATGCTGTCTTGATCCGTCGCTAACGTTTTGTTTAAGTACTTTATTTTTTCACAGTAACTGTTTGATTTCTTTATAATATTGTTGTGAATAAAGAATCCAAACTAGCGGGGCTCTCCTTTCCTATCTATGGTAAGGAAATCAAACAGCAACATACATCGTAACAGTTTCGTTTAAGATTGATGTAGCTATTACTTCCTAGTCCTGGTCCTTTTCTAGTCTACCTTAAAGACAGTGTTTACTAAACTTAGCGACAATTTTAATATTGCATCAATGCTCTTAAGTAGCTACTTAACGTTGATGGTTATAGTTGATATTGCGTCACCGCCACTGCAACGTTGTGAACAAAGTAGACAGTTATATTTATTCCAATAATTGTAATAAAATTTTCAACAGCATGGTAGACATATTAGAAGTCGTCAAGTGTGAAAATACCTTTCGAATATTCGACAGATACCAGCGTTGATCACATACCGCTGATCAGCTTTCCTATTACTAATTAATTCGCTGAAACTTTGGTCTTGAGAAATCAGTTAAAGATAAGCGAGTTTATTATAAGGAGAAAAGAGAAACAACAACGCCAAAATGCATATATCGAGGGGGCAAATATCTTAAGGAAGTGCTTAGCACTGCGGACTGGAGCTGGACGTCTGAGCTAGTTTCTGTTCTTTGAAGTTAATTATTAGCAGGCCACTTTATTGGGTACATGTTGGGGTATCTGTGTAATCACTGGGAAGAAATTTTGTTTCTTGTAATCGAAATGTTTTACTTTATATTGCCTCGGTCGACTTAGGTGCATAGGGACCCTTGAACCTTTACAACTTTCCAGAAGCCTAAAGTTGGAGATGTTGTGGTTGATATATACACAACTCTAGTATTGACGAACAAGCCATGCATGATGAAGTCATATTAACCATCTATGCTTCATGTGTTCTTCCTGCCTTTTCTTTATAATGCGGTTCTAATTTCAGGTACGAAGTTAAGTATGTTTGTGGTTTTTTTTATTCCGTAGGGGGCATAGAAGTTGGTTAAGTGTATTGTAGCACAATTTAAGTGTATTGTAGCACAATTTAAGGCGAGGAATGTGAAAGAAAACCATCACTGCGAAGCAAAAGGTACCGACACCACAGGAAGAAATAATTTGGCAACTACTATCATATGGAAAATATATGAAAGTTTTGATCATTTTTATATTGTCATTATGTGGGTGTAGAATGTATGGTTCAGCCTGTATTGGTTTGTGCAATAATATAACTTAGTGCCGACGTCGAAACTACGGTATATAAAAGAGGATCAAACATCGTTGTTGAATTACGTTTGGCCCAGCATTGGATCTGAGTTGTCCCGGCCATGTGGGCCAAACTGTTCCTGGTTGCAGCTCTACTGCTTACGATTTGCAACGGAGATGGAGGTAAGGCTCATGTATTTGCCACATTGTTTCCAAAGTTGTTGGGACCAAGATTATATCAGTCTCAGATTCTGGCGTCTTGTAGCCGGTGAGAGAAGAATAAAACTGATTAGTCCCTTAACATATGCTTAATCAATCATGTTTATCAACATTCACTTGCAGGTGATCATTTGGTAAATGAAGGTAAGCCAAGCAAATTAAAAGGACGAATAAGACATTTCATTTATTGCATTTCTTATTTACTAAATTTCACAATTGTCGTGTTATTTCCCTAGATTTTGAAATCGAAGATATGGCAAACGAAGGTCAGTTAACGAATTTTCGTCTTGTAAATCGCTCTTCTAATATGCACAATAACTTTTTTCATATCAACCATGTTATGATTCTCACTGTTTTCTTTCTTTTGCAACCATGTTACTTCTGCAAAGGTGCATTCAAGTTTACTATTCAATCCATTTATTTCTCGATCTTAGCGGTAGAAGATTGTAATTACGGGCACTACATCTCCTGTCATGATGTGAATTTTTATTAAAAAATCTAAACAACCACTTAATAATAATAATAATAATAATAATAATAATGATAATAATAATAAATATAAGCGCCCCCGTCATACTATTTAACTGTATATAGCACACAAAAGTTTTCACTGATGCATATAATAATAATAATAATAATAATAATAATAATAATAATAATAATACATTTATATAGCGCACACGTCCACTAATTGCTCGTGGCGCTTCACAAAAACTATTGAAACCACTTAATATCATTGTTTTAGCATGGATTAGCCATGGTTTATGAGATTTCTTCAGTCACCCGATAGCACACACAGATGGGTGTATTACTCTGGCTTTGTCATTAGCATTTCAAAGACGTAATTAACTTTAAAAGCCCCTTTCCTTGTTTCCTCAGAGGATCATGAAAACGTACAAGTGAACGAAGCAGCTAAGATAGGACTAATCTTCACTCAAAAAATAATTCACACAGTAGACATTTCAATGCTGATTCACCAAAGCTGGGCTTTTTTTCTCTAAGTAGAATTTCTGCTTTCTCTTTAACAGAAGGATTTGAGGATGTCCTGGATTACTCGGGTACGTAAATTACGTTTTACGTTTTACGTTACTCGTTGTAAGTAACTGAAAAAGGTTAGGAATAGCCAAGTCATAATACTTTGTGCAATGTAGGTTTAACACTGTTGTAGAGTTCGCCTGTCTGCACTGAATTCCTTTTAGTAACGCCATAGACTGAGGTTAAACGAAATAGGTTGGTTATTAAAAAATATAGTAAAATAATCTATTCATACCGCTTTACTTTTCTCTTTGTCCTTGTTTCCTTTTCCAGAATCTCCGATCGTATCCGTGCAAGCGTACATGCGTTGTACATTAGACATTTCAGCACTCAATATGTTTATAAACCAAATGTACTACCTGGCGTAAATTATATGCCGCTAGCGAAAGTTTCATTGCTTGTATTATTAGAGCCAGTTTCAATTCAGTCTCGTAAAACCAAAACCAAATCAAGTACCCTCAAGTACCATTAATCCTAACCAAAATGCACCTAAAAAACCAAGAGAAAGATAACGCTTATTTCGTAAGAAGCATCTATATTTGGCTATTTTTTCCACTGCACAACAGAACTTGAAAATGTTGGTCCAGTTGGTTGGAAAGTAAAGTTGTGCCAGCTTTCCAGCCAATCATTGAGCGCGATAAAGTGAAACCAAAGCAAACGAAAATTACTTTCGATACTCTGAACCAAATTACGCGCTTTTGTTTGATTCCCCAGATGCTGCCAATAACGTTATAGAGGAAGGAGCAGGTAACGATAAGCGATAAGTATGAATCTAGGTTATTTTGTATGTCACCGGGTTCAGATATCTTATATTTAACAATTATTCACCGACACTGACGTGAATAATTGGTTTAGTATATACCACACAAGCTGAATAACTAGCGGACCAAAACATTACTTTATGTGTGACAATATACTGACAGTGTGAATGATATATGAAATGAACCATATATGAACTGCTGAAATGAAATCAAATGAAGAATGATCCTCGCAGTTGTGAACGCAATTAATGCATTTGCGAAAAGAAGCCTCAAAAAAAAAAAAAAAAAAAAATGACACACACGTAGGTAAATCTTTTCTTTTCATTGTAATATGAATAACCTATAAAGCTTATAAATATCTAGCGCTCGGGCTCCCTGTGTAGTGGTAGAAAATTAAATACCTATTCATTGGTGAACAAGTTATGAAACTTTTTTCGGCATCATAGGCTACCACACTAACATCATAACCTGTTTAAAACACCTCCTAATCTTAGCTTTAAGCCACAATAACTCAACAAAGAGCTCGATGACCCCCATAATTAGCATAATAAAATACAACTTTTTGCAAAGTTAAAAAAATGGTTGTAGAAGGGGATTTAGAGCCACCTTAAATTTTCAAAACTGTAAGATTGCCTTGAATCGGCTCCTACATCTTTTTTAACTTTGCAAAAAGTTGGATCTTGAGGCACTTATCTTCTCAACAATAGAAATGGGGGTCACCTAGCTCGTTTTCGAGCTTAAAGCTAAAATTAAAGGCATTTCTAATGGATTATATTGTTATTATAGTAAACTATTGAGTGGAAAAATTCTCATAACATGTTCACCAATCACTGGGCATTTGTCTGATACCACTGTAAAGGTAACAACTTACAAAGATTGGTACTGATGATCCACAAAAGGTACAAAAGGTGGCAAGTGCTAGCAAGCGATGGGAGCCAAAACTAATTTGATAGTACCTTTATATTATAGAGGAAGCTGAAAATGCAGTGGACGATGAAGGTAAGGAACATAGAACAGAATGATGCAAATATTGCTGCGACAACAAAATATCGGGTTGAAAACAAAATATCGCGTTCTTCCTATAATAATTTGATGGTATCTTTTTTAACCAGAGGAGATTGAAGATGATATGCTTATTAAGAAACAGTCTGGTTCCTCCTGTAATAATTTGGTCGTAAGAAGGCGTGTATCTGACTAGATTGAAATATGGAAATAGTGTATGGATTAAATTAAAATTGTCGTAATGTGGTTCTACTGGGAAGCTCATTTAAAATCCTCTTAGTCCGAGGAGCGTTAGCTCCTGAGCGGGGGCTATCGTTTATTCGAGTTAAGGTCTTAAATGTCCCACCTCAATCTAGTGCTTATATTCGGATTACTTAAATGGCTGTTTATGTCGGAAGTAGACGGTGTGAGATTACATGGACTTCGGTGTTAGGAGACTTAATTGAAAAAATACTACTATTTTTTTTCTCAGAGGACGCTGACTTTCTCGAAATGGGTAAGCGAAAACAGACTTCTAGCCAAGCTATAGGCCTGAACAACCCAACCTAGCTTTCTATTTGTTTAAAGGAATCCTTTTCTCCAGTCTCGAAAAAGTGCAGACACATCTTATAATTTGTGCTGAGTACCCTTTGTAAATGTTGTTTATCTCCACGATAGCCTTTATTTTTGTAGCATTCTGTACGCTAGTGATGAACTCCAAACAAGTTTATTCTTGAAGTGATTCCAATTTTTTTCTTTATTTAACTCGCCTATAAAAATACAGGGAGGCGATTATATCTGTTTTTATATCGATTATATCTGTTTGATCAGTCATTAGGTAATAGGGAGTGTTCATGTATTACCCAGCTTTTCCAAATCGCATCTTGTCAACTGGTGTTATCAAAGGCTGTCATAAGTGCACGCGGTAAGCGTAAATATTAAATGAATGTCCGTCTGCCGCATTGAGTGTATTGGCTTAATGCAGAATACTAAATAGAAAGTTATGAAAAATAATCTGCCAGAGTTGTTCAAAAGAGTAAATAGGTTCCTGACTTTCAATGCAGAGGATCCACGTCCATGGTGGTCTTCCTCTAGACGAAGGAGACCTCTCCCGCGACCTGCACGGAGACGACGACTGGGTGGTGGGTCTTTCTGGAGAAGACGACGAGCAAGACCTAGACCTAGGCCTAGACCAAGACCTAAACCGGGTGGTGGTGGGTCTTTCTGGAGAAGACGACGAGCAAAACCTAGACCGAGGCCTAGACCAAGACCTAAACCGGGTGGTGGTGGTGGTGGGTCTTTCTGGAGAAGACGACGAGCAAAACCTAGACCCAGGCCTCGACCAAGACCTAAACCGGGTGGAGGTGGGTCTTTCTGGAGAAGAGGACGAGCAAAGCCTAGACCCAGGCCTAGACCAAGACCTAAACCGGGTGGTGGTGGTGGGTTTTTGTGGAGAAAAAGACCACAACCAAAACCTAGACCTGGGCGCCCTGTACCCCGTCCTCGACCAAGGCCACCTGGTCGCCCTGCGCCTAAACCACGACCTAAACCAGGTGGTGGTGGTGGATTTTGGTGGAACAAAAGACCACAACCAAAACCTAGACCTGGGCGCCCTGTACCTGGCCCTCGACCAAAGCCACGACCTAAGCCGGGTGGTGGTTGGTGGATAAAACCACGACCGACAGCTAGACCTGGGCGCCCTGGTCCCGGTCCTCGACCAAAGCCACCTGGTCCCCCAGTGCCTAAGCCACGACCTAAGCCGGGTGGTGGTTGGTGGATAAAACCACGACCGACAGCTAGACCTGGGCGCCCTGGTCCCGGTCCTCGACCAAAGCCACCTGGTCCCCCAGTGCCTAAGCCACGACCTAGGCCGGGTGGTGGCTGGTGGATAAAGCCACGACCGACAGCTAGACCTGGGCGCCCTGGTCCTCCTGTGCCTAAACCACGACCTCAACCGGGTGGTGAAGGTGGTGGTGAAGGTGGTAATGGTTGGTTTTGGTGGAGAAAAAAACCTACGCCTAGACCTGGACCTGATCCTGGCCCTGGACCTGGACCTGGACCTGGACCTGGACCTGGACCTGGACCTGGACCTGGACCTGGACCTGCACCTGGACCTGGACCTGGACCTGCACCTGGACCTGGACCTGCACCTGGACCTGGACCGGCACCTGGACCTGGACCTGGACCTGCACCTGGACCTGAGCCACGTAAGTTGTAAAGTTAAAGACACTATGAACATGGTAGACGTTTTGATTAAGGGGCCTTCCACTCAAGAGCACCTTTTTCTCCAAAATTAAACGAGCTCTATAGAAACCACCATGATACAACTCGTTGCTATGAATGATGACAAGCACAATGATATTTGAGCCTCTTGTTGCCATGGTAGCAGAACAAGCTTTTGTCAGATATCTTTGATAGTGCTTCCTCGGCAACAATAAGTGAGCAAAAACACTTAGTCAAGGGGACAAGAAACAGTTTTTTACAAATTATGTTTGCATTGATCCATGCTCTGAACCTAAACTTGTGGACTGAATCTTCAAAGTGTTTGGCCTATACCTACCATCAATCTTTGGAATGCTATGAAAGAACCATTCAACAGATTGGCTTTATTCTGGTCCATTACGGAGAATGTTTGTCTACCTTAAATTTGAGCTCAAAATGCTAGTAAAGGTAAAAGCATGGAAAGAAAATAATTTTTACCAACTACAAATTCCATGCCAGTTTCAAATTTCAAAACAGCATAGGGTCAAGAAAAAAATTGCTGTGGTCAGGTTTTGCCATCTTTCCCAACAATATCAGTGCAAAAGTGTTTGTTACACATGAAGCAAAGGGGAAAAACTTAAACAGGCATGACAATACATTTCTCCAGCAAAGTAATAGCATAGAAATAGAATGCAAACAACATATCAGCATCAAAATAGTGCAAGAATTAAATGAAACTCTTACCTCGAAAACGAGCAGTCTGGACAAATCGTTTTTCAAGTGAATCCTTTATTCAGAGAGTAAACATTACAAAACAGCTCTTCTGCTTCCAAATTAAAGAGGAAGTTTGGAAAAAAAGGCAGAAAAGAGCTCTATCAGCTCCCTTTTTATCAGCAACCTTAAACAAGCAGTCAAACAGCAAAACTCTGACCCCGTTGTATCCTGGGAAAGTCCACATGTCTTTGAGCGGGAAAGGCTACTACAAAACAATACACCATTTTCTGACAAAGTCTCAGACCAGGCTTCAATCCTGCACCAAAAGTTGTTCGGTCACCTTCAGCATTCAATGAAACTTCCGCCAGTGAAGATTGGAGCCTGGTGAGACAAGGCACATCTGCTTTTAGGCCCCTTGTCCACGAACAACAAATTGTCAGCAGATTAAAGCCAGCGTTCGAACAAAGTTTGCTGTATTCGCAGTGCTAATAAGCGGTACTTTGGGATTGGCAAGGTTTAAGCCTTCTCAGCCCTTGATGATGAGCTCCGGCACCAGCAAATGACCCAAAACACAGTAATTTAGGTCAATTTTGACACATTCCAAGGTATATCGGCCGACCAGAGAGTGAATTCAAACGAGTCGAGCATAGCTACCTGACCAACTGTCATATGACAAGATAGATGCATAACAATACTCAGTCTCTGATCAAACTCTTTGAAGATATAAAAGTTTTAATACCCCCCCCCCCTCCCCAACTCACTTTTAAACCTATCATTTCCATACATTTTCTATGGTATAAAACAAAATTACAGTAAAAGTGATAAAAATATGTAACTCATTTGCATTAATGTGGATTATCCTAAGATTCCAAAAATTAAAGCGAAAAACCTCATGACGGTCTTTCTTAGCTGTTGGCTTAAGGCGGTACTTAAGCCGGGACTTAACCTAAGCACCGTTTTTGCGTCTCTGAACGTCAATTTAACGTTAATTTCTCGGTCGCGTTTCAAGCAATCCAGAATGTCTATGCTCATCCCACGAAGCTGTATTGTGGGATATTTTGTGAATTTTTTGGTGATTTTTGGGCATATTTGGGAATAGATAATTTTTCTAGAAGGATTTCTTAAATTTAGGGAAATAGGAATATTGAAGATTTAATGAAGGTTTAAAATTGGAATTTGAAGTTGAAAATTAGTAAATGGACACCAAAACAGTTCCACAGCAAACTTTAGTGCCCTTGTGGAGTGTCAGCTGTCTGGTGGTGTCTCAAAACATTTTTGTACATTTTAATCCCTTCTTTAAACTTCATAAAATTCACTCCAATTTACCTTAAGTCCCACCTTAACAATATAGCAACAGCAGGACCTGGGCCACGTAATTTGTATCATAAAAGGCATCATGAACGTGGTAGACGTTTTGATCAACAATAGCAACACTTACAAGGTTTACAGCCAAACATATAAAATCTTTAATAACTATTGCTACAGCTAGCAGGGAAAAAGTTTCGCCCCAGCTAAATCAGACAGCCAGGACTGAGTTTGGTACGAATTAGAAAACATTGAAGAAATTATGTTTGATTGTTGAAATCACCAATAACAGAAAGAACCGATCGCGACTATAAAGAAAATAAAAGTCAAGAAAGTATCATCAGAGACTCTTGTCCTTCGACCATCGAAATTTTATGAGAAAAACAACACATAAAGCGGTTATAAACATGGTGAAACAATGCATTTTATGAAATCAGACTTGACGTTTCGTATGTGCCAACATACATTTCAAAAGTAACCGTTATGACATGAAAAAATATCTATATTTATTAAGAAATTTCGAGCGACCTGGGTAGGACTAAAAGTAGCATTGACATATTAATAAAGTGACAGCTTGTCACTGTTAAGATTGTCATTTAAAGTCTGGTTCAATTCTTGTATAAACAAGGTTTCTTTTATCTTGCAATGGTAACCAGTTTTTCCTGACGTGAGAATTTCAAAATGATCCCATTTTATATTATATCCAGTAGTCATGATATGATCAGTAATAGCTGTTGTGTGTTCCTGTTTGGAGAACGCTTTGAAATCTTTGTAGGGAAAGAAGGATTTGATCCGCCGACTCTTAACAAAAATAACCTTGAGTTTAACGATAGAATAAAAGTTATTAACACAAAATTTAAGGCGTTTCGCGATCTGGTTGCTCTCTAAGCCTAAATAAGGTAACAAAATGATCAAATCTTTCTTAGGAACAGTAGACATGGGGATGTTCGGCTTGTTTCTGTTTTTCCCTAGAAAGATCGCTTGAATCGTTCCCAAAGGTCAAAGGTTGTTTACAAGGCAAATTGTTGGAACTGCGATGATTTCTACATCGGCAAAACGAAGCGACGACTGCAGGATAGAAAAATGATTAACATTGCAAGATAAAAGAAACCTTGTTTATACAAGAATTGAACCAGACTTTAAATGATAATCTTACCAGTGACAAGCTGTCACTTTATTAATATGTCACTGCTATTTTTAGTCTTACCCAGATCGCTCGCAATTTCTTATTAAATATAGATAGTTTTTCGTGTCATAACGGTTACTTTTGAAAATGTATGTTGGCACATACGAAATGTCAAGTCCTATTTCATAAAGTGCATTGCTTCACCATGTTTATAACCGCCTTATGTGTTGTTTTTCTTATGAAGAAAGTATGTTTTTAAACATAATTATTTACTAGCATGAAGGAAAGAGTAAATGTAAAATCCATCCGAAAACAGGACTCCATGCATGCAACTTTAACTTATCTGTAATAATTTCGTCTTGGATGATGAAGATGATGATGATGATGATGATGACAATGACGATGATGATAATTACAATGATAACGATGACAATAGGCTACCTCGCGCGCTTTTCTTTGATAAAGCATTTGTTATTATGCCTTCCCAGAGTTGCGGCTATACCTGAGACTTGTCAGAGTATCTGTGTTGGGCTAAGCTATCGCATTGTGATAAAGTGAAGTTTTTCTTTGCCATCACATACCATGCTTTCAGCATGCCGGAAGTTTACCTAAACGTTGTAAAATAACTCACCCGTTAAAGGTTTCCATGTAAAACAAAGGGGACGACATCTAAGTGTTGGCCTATAACTTCCAACATGCAGATATCTGCGTGTTTCTGTTTCGTTTTTCCGCGCTCTCGACATGATAAATACCTCGTCCTTTGTAGTTTCGTGGTCAAGCTTATATTTATTTTTGGGGGGTTTTAGCTGCACCATTTGGGAAAGAAGCGTGATTTTGTGTACTAAAGGCTAAAACGGAGCCTGAGCATTAGCTATGTTATGCTGATGAGGCCTAACAAGGCCGAAACAACAGTCCATGGCTGCTAATCTTTGATTTGGTAGATTTTATTAAGGGGTACTGTCCGCTACCAGTTGGCTTTAGCGCCCATAGAGTGGCTTCAGCTTACCACGTCACATTGATGTGTGAGTTATCCTAATATGCTTTACTGTTTTGTTTTCATCAGGACGAAATTAGAATTTAATTTCCAAGCATCGTCTTAGGAGAAGCATGCACTCATGGCATAACATCTTGCTGTTATTAAATTTCAGCTTCAGAAGTTTATTGTACGTTAATGACCTATCAGGGTCCCCATTTTTCCAACCCAGCAACGGTTGAAAGTGGATTTTATGGACATTTGCTTCAAATTAACGATTACGCTGGAGAATGCGGAGTACAGGTTGGTATCTGAAGAGAATAGCCCTTCTGTTGTATGGTCTCGTAAGCATGTTAATAGGACAAATAGACTCTCCATTGACGTTAAAAAGCGGTTAAAATGTTTGAGAACAAAAGCCCAATGCTGGCGGCTAAGGACATTGGGATTTTAAGGGAAAATGGGGAGGTGTTTGCAGACACAAGAGGCATTAATTAATTCAAGTGACAACAACAAAAAATGAGAAATGAGCAAACAGATTGATAAATAAAGAAATAAATGAATAAGTTAATAAATGATTGGATTGTTCCACTTTCGTTACTGAATTACACAATCACATGAACGTTGTAATGATCCAAGTTATTTAAGGCCTGGAAATACGTACTTCCCTGCCTTAACATTGGTTAATTCGCAGAGTTACTCGTAAAGGGTGGCAAGAAAATTGCTGCTACTTAACATTTGGTGCTTAGTTCATCAACAAGAGCAATTGGGTTTCAGTGAGCTTTATCTATCAAAAAGGTATCTTATTTCTATTGCTAGCCATGCTGGACCTGGCATTATTTTATCCCTACTGCCCCCTTCGAAAGAGTTAGTCTATTTACCTTCGCTATTCTTGGGTAGATTAGGGTGCAACTTATATGGGGAGCTCTTTTGTAATTGGTAACACCTCCTATGGAATATAACTCAAGACTTGCTACAAAGCATCATGAGCCGGTTTGGTTTACCATATTACAGAGAGATAAATCCTCATTCGGGTTTTGTAAGGGTTGTTGAAGGTGGTTACTTTGTGCTGGTTACTCATTATGAGAGTGTAAGGTAGAGCGTACGAAGACAGCATGCACAAGGTGTGGGCGTATAGGTATGTGTTGGGAGAGGATGGAGGGGAGTTCGGGGAAGTGGGTGTTACACCCGACAATGCACGGGGGAACCTTGCGCATACAGGTACAGTTTAAATCTTTAACGTTAATTTTCATTTGTTTGCATTGTGTTTCCTCTAGGTGCACGTTACCAGTTCAGGAATCCGGTTTAAAAAAAGTGCAACGTTGAGCAATCACAAAGTGGGACATGCGATTGACGTGAATTTCTTGGAAGGCGGAAATTTTTGTAACAGAGACTGTATGGAAAAACTTCCAGCTCGGCTAACAGGTATAAGATGCTTCATCAATAAGATCCGGAGTGACTCAATCCTTCGCTGGGGTGGAGACTTCAAGTATCCTAAACCGTCCTACGGTCACATTGATGATAACCTGGCTAACCGTGACAAAGCCTTGTGGAACAAGCTTAGCGCCTCTTGCAGAAAATTTGCTAAGAAACGAATAAGTTATTAGTAAATGGTTTGACTGCCTGTCTTCCAAATATGTATGAACTCTGATTTGAAGCCTTATTCCAGGGTTGTAATGTGTAATGCGACCTTTAGATGGCCTAGGTACCAGGTTATGGTTAGCGGGTATCCAACTGAGTAGGAATCTATCGTTTCAGAGTCCGGTGTAGGTTTGGGCCTCATTATCACTAACGGCACATTGTATAACGCAATTTTTGTTGATTTTGATTGTCAGAGCTCGTATATATTTGAAATTAATAGTTTGGTTTTTTATGGCCTTGTAAACAGGATGGGTTAATTTGATGATGTTTAAGAAGAAAGCACCTTATGAACATTGATCTGTGAACCTGATTATAAAGTTTGACATCTTTTGCTTTTACCTGTATTTGTTTCATTGTGTGCAGGTTATAAAGTTATCAAAGTTGTAATCAACGTTCTCAACTTGTATTTATTGTATAAATTGCCTTACAGATTAAGGTACAATAAATAAATCAATAACAATTACTCTTAAGTCACAACTTCCCAGTGAGCAATTAATTTAACGCCCAGAAAATTTACATCATGTACATGCGTTTCGCATTTCGCTTGATTCTGATCAAGACCACACCTTCATTCAATATTACCACAACAGTCCGTCTCAGGAATAAACTCACCCGGATGATTATGCTTCACCAAGTTATGGAAAATAAAGAAATCACTTCTTACAGGTTAACCTCGAAAGCCTGAATTAACCGTATGTAGTATTTTGAAGGAGGAATATATGAATCCAAGGTCCTTTTTTAAGCTTGAGAGTAAAGCCCTGCTGGCTAAACGATGAAACATTTTCATCCAACATCGTGTTTGTCAAACATAACGTTGGGTGGCTAAACGGAAAAACCAAACACAAGACAAAGTGAATCCACAGGACGATTTTTTTGCGTATTATCGCTGAAATTTCCACTGACGTTATGTGGCTCATTCGATTGCTTTTTACCAGCTCTGCACGCTTTGTTGGTTGGGGTGGCTGAACGATCAAACATTTGTTCGTAACGCGAAATGTTGGATAAAAATGTTTGATCTAGATCATACATGGAAAGCCATTTAAATGCAATGTTGAGCGAGGAGGCTAAACGGTCAAAAATGCTCGTCCAGCACGACGTTGGATGAAAATTTTCGATCGTTTTGCCGGGGCTTAAGGCTGATTAATATTAAACTTAAATTGGAGTTCGTCTGTATGTGGGTAAAATGCATTTAATAATCACCCTAGGGGAAGATGAATGTCTATCGCTATACTTGTTACAATGTTGAGGCATTACAGGTGTGCCCCCCAAAAGGCTTAATAACTAAGTAACTGAAGGGTATTTTGCTAAGTAGAGCTGCAGTCAAGGATGAAATAATACTATTCAAAAGAATATAGCTGCCACGAATTGCCACGAATTGCCACATCAAGAGAAAATAATAAAAACCAGACGATTGAACAAACTCATTTCTACAGGCCATGAGATGGCGGACAAGCAGCATGGTGAAGCTCAATTTAAAAGGAATGATGTCCGCGCAGCAATGGCTGATAAGCGATGCTAGCGGTAGGATGCTGAGGCGTTACGTTTTAGTGGGAACGACAATCTCGGTGAAGTTGACGGGTTACTCTCCGTCCGTTCCGTAGACTTCGTAGAAGTTCACAAAGATGGACTGCAGATGATATGATAGACAGTGGGACTAATTTCATCTGATATTTGTCTTTTTAACAAACAACAGACACGGAGCAATTCAAACTCATAATATTCCTTGTATATTGTCTATTTTACACGGTTATATATTATTCACTGCTCCTCCTCCTCCATACCATATATGTCGCATCAGTTTCGTTTTCCATTTGAAGAGAAGTAGTTACTAAACTTAGAACAAATGTTAATATTGCAGTAGCGATCTTAAGTATTTACTTCACGTAGATGGTTGTTGATTTGTCTCATCATGCAAAATTTTCAAAATTTGCGAACACATTCCCGTCTACAGTTAACCGACAACAGCGGAGTGTTCCATAACCCGTCTTTATTGCCATGGACCTCAACTGAACAATGGAAATTTGCAGAATGTCTGTTACAGTACACTACATTTTAATGAAAAAAGGAAAGCAAATAGGACAAAACAAATAAACAAAATAATGTCTGACTTGAAGATTGTTTCACCTGATAGTTGTTTTAAATGTTTCAACGTCCTTGTAAATAATTAATGCCTTTAATGTTGGCTCTTTTGTACTGCCAAAGAAACAATGCGCTAGTTTAAGTTTTCAAGCTTATAACGTGGCGAAAATAAAGAAAAATATTTTAAAATATAAAAACAATCTTTCACTTTTCAAATGCAATTTTTGTTAGCTTGGAATTGCGACCAGGAGGTCTGAGCTTCTGTTCCTGAGTCCTTATTTCTGTTTCTGGACGTTAATTCACGACAAGTCGATTTTTATAATCCGTGCGAAACAAAAAATATAATTGTTTCTTTCCATTCAAACGTTTCACCACTTTTTCCCACTTGCTAGTTACATAAGTGGTGAGCTCCAAACCTTTAAGGAAATCTTTGTCGGGAATGACACGGGTTCCCGGCAAGTATAAGTGTTATCCACAGGACTAATGGTCTTCGTTGAGAAACAAAGTGCTAAGCTAAGTATCGGTGAAACGGGCCCCTCTATGTACGTCGTTTTATTACGCTTAAGTTTCTAAGTTTAGGGACAAATTTATGCAAGTTTGTGGTTTTGCTTTATATCCATTGACGTTTGCAAGTTGAATGATTGTAGGGTGCCGACAAAGCCGGAATAATATCTTTGAGTGCTCAACCTGTTTAATTACTTTATATCGTTCTTTCGTACATAATTATTGTCACTTATGTATTGGTTCATGGAATTATAGAATTGAATACAAAGTCGAATAAATAGAACAGATCTTCCTTTTTCATTCTTTCAAGAGTAAATTTACCGCGGAAACCAACTTTGCCGAAGACCACAAGGCAACAGCGGAAATTATGTACAAAGTAGGGCCCGACTATCTGAAAAGCGTTTTCGGTTCAGACAAAAAATATTGGCCCGAGGCGATGAAAAAGGCTCTGGGGCTGGGAAAGGTTGGGGGGTTTCCACACCAGCTCATGATAAGAGAAGATTAAAGCGTTAAATTGCCAACACCCGCCATATCCTTTTCCGAAGCAGTTTGCAAAACCTTTTTAGCGCACCCATAGATGTCTATGTAACACCAGTCCAACATTTTAAAACAAAATTAAGGAATATATTTCAAAACTGTGATCTGACGCATCATTCAGGAAAAGAGGCACGTACCTGGTGAACTGAGCCAAATATGTCGTATTGGCACCAACAGTTGAATTTTGTAGTGTGGTGCGCCACAACCGGCTGTGGTATTGGTCGTGAGATTGAGATTGATAAAGATACCAAAACTTTTAGTTTACCACCCCAGATAAGATCTTTTTTATCAATTTCATGTATATTTCACTATCAGGCGTATCCTGTATCAAATGGGTGGGATTCAAAACATAAGCTCTTTGCCTGACGACTCAACTTTTCACATGATAAACAACAAGTATGATGTTGTTTCATACAAAAGAATTTGTAACGAGTTTAGGATTGATCCCTCAACCGATTTCCGTTTTAACAAAGGCGCCAATCACGGGCTAGGCAGCGTCTATATTTGGGTTCGAGGCTCATACAAAACAGGGGCACCATACCCAGGTTACGACAAATTCAGCGACGAAGGCGGTGCAGCAAGCAAAGGGAACGCGATTCTTTACATAAAACCCGACAGCGTCGCCGAAAGACAATTTTATTAGTTTTGTCCCAAAGAATCTGTCGGTCTGACACCTGCAGGTGTGGCAAGAATAAATGAGTCAATAGCGGCCTTTGTTTACTGCATTTTAGACGCCCAGGTCAACGTGAGAAGCAGCATTCTTGGAGATGGAGGGCGTGCGGTGGAGGTGCGAAACGAGTTTCTTCTTTTAATGGAAGATGCAATAAGGCAAACAGATATGACCAAGAGTGTGTAGCGCTATCAGCTGATTGTGGATGAGGCAAACGTCAGGCTGAATTTGGTCATTTGTCCAGACACCTGGCTTATGCCGGGGGACATGATAATAAACTCAGGAAGCGTGGTTGGTTACAATAACAAACTAAAACAGGCAACAAACGAAATGAGTCTTGGGATAAACAACGAGGTAAACCAAAGCACAAAAAAGAGGCTCTCCATCTTATGGCGGGCGGTCCTTCAAAGGTCAACCAGCCGAACAGCCATCCTTCAAACCCAATACACAAGGCTCTTTTGAAGAAAAAACCAAAAATTCCAATTTCACAGCCACAACCACAACAAACAGAACCAACCCCCCTGCCAACGATGACCACAACGTGAACAAAATAATTGTCATGATAGGGGCCCTTTTAATTGCAGGGGTAGTAATCTTTTCATGGGGGAGGCGCAAAGATGAAACAAGCGGTTCTTCTTCACATAACTCTCCACAAGAAAAGCAACCACAGCCAAAATAATCAGCCAGGTGTGCTCGGCCAGAAAACTGACCGCCTGGCCAGCTGTTTTGAAAAAGAAAGAAACAATCGAGCCGATCAGGCCGGGCAAAAGTGAAGCGGTGTTCTGGCCGATTTCTTTCAGGCAGTTTCCCAATCGTTTCCCGAGCGCCTTCAAAGAGTTGGTAATGCGCCAATAACGGCCCCGATTGTGACTCCAGCGGCGAGAACAATCGCCGTCACTGTGACGCCGTATTTTTTGAAGATAGACTTTATTCGTTCACGAAGCGGGAGAGCTCTTTCTCTTTCCGCAACATCGGTTTCCAAAGTTTTAAGCCTTTCTTTGTATTCAGCTTCCCTTTCTTCTGATGCTTCTTTTTCAGAAATTCCCGTGTTCAGGTCTTTTTGCAGTTCCTCCTCGTTTTTTATTTTTTCTTTCAGTTCATCAATCTCTTCGTTAAGATCAGCAAGATTTTTTGTTGTATTAAACCTTCTTCAAAGATTGGCCGTTTCTTTCAGCTTTTTTGATAAGGCCCCCCTTAGTTCGTCAATCTTTTCTGCAACATTCCTTTTTTCCCCGAATTCTTTCTGAAGAACCTTAGCCTCCTTTGTTTTAGCAGCCAATGTTTTTTCAAGACTTGCTTTCTGATGAAGCAGTTCGCGCACATTTGCTTCAATTTCGACATTAGTACAATGATGATTGTCATATTCTGCAATTTTGGAATCAACATCGTAGATTTTGTTTCTCTTTGAAAGTAGCACATTTGATTCTGCGAATGAAGTTTGCTTATCTTGTAATTCTCGTCGCAGATCACGTATTTCACCCTCTTTTTCGGCAATAACAGATTCAGTTGAAACCCCGAGAGCGGCTTTTATTTTTTTCGGCAGACTTGGATTAAGATGGCGTTCACCAGCACCTCCCCTTTTTTGTGTGTAAAGATCGTGCCATTTACTGGAGCCCGGAATTTCAGCCATTTTCTGGGTTGTAATCAGTTTCAACCGCAAGACCGTTTGCATCTGGAAAAAGTTTTGTTAAATCTTTCCAAGAGCGTTGTCTTGATGTTTCTGCGCCAAAAGACGTTTCAACATAAGTTGTGTCTGGGAGCCCGCTTTGCTCGGTCTGCCATGTTTTCATTGGAACATGCTCACCTTATGGAGTCGATGTGGCGCCGGGCCCACCCAAATCAAATCTACCGGTTGTGTCGACCTCCTCTTAGTCATCATTATATCTTCGTCATTATTATCATCTTCGTCACCATCATCATCTTTATTTCCCAAAAGGAGGTCCTCCATTTCCGCGTCATAGCCCCTTTCAGCCATCGGGTATTTGATATCTTACAAATTTATTTTAAATTGAACTTTTCAACTCCAGGTTATAATCATGGCCGCTGGGCATGAAAGTCTTCTTCCGTCGCACAAAGAAATAACGCTTAGCGCGATGAAAGCCGAGCGCAAGGTTAACCGAATAACATTTGATAAGAGTGAAGCCAGCCCTGGAGAGACTCTTTATGTTTCAGTTCCCAAACTCAATGAAAACGAGGTCCTCGTCCCCGGCTCGCTTTCCCTGCTGTTCGACATAGATTTAACTGGCGGCCACGCCAACAACCATCTCGTGCAAAATGTCTCGCGGGCGTTGGAGGATACGGTCGGCTACGACATTTTTAAAATCTGGGAGGACCTTTTCCTTTCCCAGGAGGAGCGGGACAACATGCTGCTGGAGGGAATCCAGAGCGATAACCTCAACAAGATTCGCTCAAATGCCGGCGACAAGCCCACCTCTGGTGTCGCTGCTGACACCAAGCTGGAGAACATTTACAAGAGCAAGTACCGTATCCGGCTCGACCACCAAATCATGTCTGACCAGGGAATTTTTTATCCCCAAGCTCTTTAGAACCACCTTGTGTTCGAACTTACCCTCGGAAATGTTGATAATGTCGTGAAAGGCTCAGACACCACAAAACTCAAATACAAGCTGACAAACATCCAGATAGAATACGAAATGATGCGAAGCGAAACTTTGGCTACCGAGGCGCAGAGTGTTTATACCAACGGAAAAGAGTCCCTATGTGACCATGTGCATCGGGAAGAGGTTTTTACATTTGCAAAGGGATCTGCAACGCGTCTAAACCTCCGCGTCAACCCGCAAAGAAGGTCCTTGAAAGGAATTCTTCTCCTTTTCATCGAACCTTACACCGCGGGTGCCAGGGACTTGGAAAAGTTTTTCAACCCCGACATCAAAAAAGTAAGCGTCACGGTTAACGGCTCGCCGAAACGACTGTACAACAACGGCCTCGACGGCATGGACCTTTGGGAGGAAGTCAGACGCTTTGTCATGAAAAAGACGAACAAAACGCAACACATGAATTTAACAAAGTTTTACACAGGTGATCGCTTTGGGCTTTTTATTGACTTGCGGTCAATGGCATCCCAGGAAATGCACGGAAGCGGGGTGAGGCTTGTCAACACGAAGGACGGGGTACAGCTTGAAGAACCGGCTGTCGAAACAAGGGCACCGCAGCGGTCCAAGGACAACTTACTTCGCCGGCTCCAACCACGCAGCACCAAAAAAACCCCAAGCGGGTGGCTTCGGGCAGGGCGGTGGCTGAAAAAACGCGGCTGGCACGAGAAGCGCAGAAAAGGGCCGCGGCAGAGGCCGCTGTCATAATTGCAAACAATAAATCCAAAAAAGCTGAAGAAAAGGCTGCAAAGCTCGCCCCGGAGCAGGAAGCTGCGGGTGCTGCTCCCAAAGCTACAAAATTCATTTCTTTCAGTACCGTGCTGGCCTTGAGTGGGCTTATTGTTGGGGCGGCCGGCTTTTATTATCAGCGTGAAGCGATACAAGCAAGGTTTGAGTCTTTGGCTCCAGGAAATAAGGAAAGCGCTCCGAGCCCAGCAAGTGAAATGAGCCAGCTCCTGAAATGCCGCTGAGGAGAAAGGGTACCAGGCGCATGGAATAATTTTCTTTTAAAGGTTTGCAAGTATTTTATACCAACGATGCGGCGGTGTTACTCTTGTGGTCGCTATTATTTGTTTGAAGCTGTAATTGATACAGCGTTTAATATCACTGTCGGGGTCGCTCTTGGTAAACTCTTTATTGACATATTTTCAAATTTGAACCCCCCCCCAGACTTGTATGGGAGTATAAGGAAGAGACAGAAAATAAGGAGGATGAGACAGAAAATAATGAGGAGTTGACAGAAAATGAGGAAAACAATAAGTACAGTTAAACATAAAGTCAAGCTGGTAAAAATTTTCCTATTAAACTTTTTGACTTTTTTATATTGGCATGTCTGACAATAAGCTTGTCAAAACGCTCATGGGTGCGGCGACTATCACAGGCCTTGTTGCTGGCATCGGTTGGGTCGCGAAAAAGATTGTTAAAGAAAATTTCACATCTGACCCCAGCAGTAATTTTATGAACTATCTGCAATTTACTGGCGTTACGGCGGACGCCATCGCGCTCAAACGGTATCTCGAGGACCAAAAAATCCTTCCCACCAATGTTTGATTATTTAAAAAATAGGACCTTGTATATACAATATGGCAACCGTTGCGATAATGGTTGGTGGCGCGGTTCTCAATGCTGCGACATTCATCGGGGGCAATTATCTCGCGAAGTCGCTTGGTGGCAGCGACGACGCCGCGCTTGACGAAAAAAAGCGACACGACAAGGCTCTAGAGGATTACCAGGCGGCTTACGCGAAATACAGCCGCCAGCGCACCCAGCTCCTTGACTGGATCCAGACAAACGCGCAAATCAAAGCGTAGGCCAAGCAGAACTTCACCAACACCGACAACGCTTTCAAACTTTATAACCAGGCACACCCCAACCGACTTCTGACTCCGCTGAAAGAGCCCAAGTTCTCCGATTTCTACCAGCCGAGCAAGCAGCTATGGGCTATGCTACTTTTCGTTGCCTTTGAAGTTATATGAATCCTTTGCAGTAATGGACGCCAAACGCGCGAAGGTTTATTACAGCCCAAGAGGCTATTGGAAAGGCCTCGCCGCGATTAAAAATCTGGCTGAAGCTGCAAAGGTATCTGAGGACGACGCAAAAAAGTGGCTGATCAAGCAGGCGATTTGGCAGATCTATCTTCCAGCACCGCGTCGCATTCCTCGGCCGAAGTTCGATGTTTTAACCCCCAATAAGGTGCACCAAGCTGACCTTCTTTTTTTACCGCATGACAAATTCCCCCGTGGGCACAAAGTTTCCAAGTACGCGCTGACGGTTGTCGACGTGGCTAGCCGATACAAAGAGGCAGAACCTTTGACCTCGAAAAACTCTGATGAGGTCGCCGAAGCGTTTCGCAAAATTTACAAACGCTCGCCTCTGAAATCGCCAGAAATGCTACAGGTGGATCCGGGGCGCGAATTCATGGGCGCTGTTACTAAAGAAATGGAAAAACACAAACGTATTTCCGGCGCGGGCACCCCGAAATTCACTGAGACCAGGCAATTGTCGAGCGCTTCAACCGCACCCTGGCTGAGCACCTGTTTGGTTACCAGTACGCTGTGGAAATGCGTTTGCAGGAAGGCCAGCGGTCTGTCGCATGGGTGAAACGGCTTGCAGACGTTGTTACGGCCAACGAGGAAACAAGCTAGACTGGGAAGAAGCCGGCGGTTGCGATAAAAGAAAAGGAGGTTTGTTTCCAAGCCTTCAACGCCATATCAAAGACCGCGAAAAACAGCTCCCCCCTCTTGTCAATGTCCGCTATCTTTACCAACCTGGCGAGTTGGAGGGCGGCAAAAAAAGAGCCGCAGATCCTGTCTGGTCTTTGAAAGTCTTCAAGATTGAAAGAAATGTCATTAAACCAGACACGTCTGTTTTGTACTGTTTGCACGACGGGTACAAACGCAGTTTCGTGCGCGAAGAGTTGTTGGTTGTTCCGCCAAACACAGAGCTACCCCCCGAGGGCCTCATCTAACAGCTCCATTTCTGCATCGGTCGGTGGGGGGTTGCACCCGAAGACCTCATCTAACAGCTCCATGATGTCATCCATTTCTGCATCGGTCGGAGGGGGGTTGTACCCAAAGGCGTTTGTGTTTACTACATCCTCTTCTATCCATCTTTTCGAACCAAACGCAGAAAGAGAAGTCTTGTTCACGTTCATGCCGAAGATGTGGTGCCCTTCGTTTCGGAAAATGTACATTCCGTGTGTCAGCTGCTTTTTGCCGAAGAGGGTTTCTTTGTACTGTTCGTGCAGGATTTCCTTTCTGACAACGTTCTTTTTCACGCCTTTGGTTCTTTTCATGTTTTTTTCGTCGGCTCTGATGATTGAGTACATCTTGGGGCGTAAACACACGCACTCAGCGATCGGGGTCCCTGCACACTCGTCTTTCATTTTGCCCAAAACCTTTTTGTTGGTTTCTGAATGCAGCGCGTGGTCTATCGGGTAGTCTATTGTCTCAAAGAGACGTTGGCCAAGACAGCCTTCGGGCCCCATGTCTTTGTGAAATATTGTTTGTTTGGATTTCGAGCAGAATGCTGTCGGTGTCTGTGTACAGAAGTTCGCATTTCTGCCCATACTGCTTTTTCAAGATGTTGTAGAAAAATTCATACATCAGCAGTTTCCTGTTTTCCAGGATTGTCGTCCCCGTGTAAACGGGTTTGTTGAGGCATAGATTGATTTTGTGCATGCTTATTCCTGCAAGATCGTTTGCAAAGAACTCATGCCTCATGCCCTGTTCCAGGTAAAACTGCAGGTTGCGGTAGTGCACGACGTAGTTCTTTTTATCCTGCAGCGTAAGCAAGAGCTTTTTGCAGTCTGGCGGGTTGAGATGGAGGTCCCTTATCAGCTTCTTCTGATAGGGGGACAGCCATTCTTTTTGCGCGGCCTTTTTCTCGGGGGTCAGGGGATAGCTGTTGTGTTCTTTGTGAAGTTCCTCCGGGTACTTAAGGTCGACCTCGAGAATAAAGCCCTTTTTGCTGTCTTCTCCGATCTCAAGGAGTTCATCCTCTGACGGAAGCCAACCGCTCCACTTGAATTAGCCCACTGGGAGAGATTTGCTCATGGCCCAACCGTAAAGGTTGTTGGCGTCAAGATCCGTGATGAATGTGTTCGGTTTGCTTTTGTCGTAGCCAGGTACCAGAGGGTTGTTAGCTTTGGCATACCTCTTGCTGACCATTGAAGTACCGCCCCGTATCCCTCTCTCCACAAAGAGATGCATGTTTATGTCAGTCAAGAGTTCCAACTCGACGCCTGTCTTTTTCAGGAGCGCGTCCCACGATAGTCCGGGCGGTGTGTAATAGTGGGCTGGATCCAGGCCGTACTGCCTTTGGGTGAGATTGCGGAAGTTTTCAAACACATCTGCCAAAAGTGCAACGTCTGTTTTCACGTAAAGTCGTGATAGTCCCCGAATGTTTTACACCCAAACGTTTCCCAGACCTTTTGTGCGTGTTGGTAATCTTCGTCCGAGATGTGCTCGCCAGAAAGGTTGCTGAAGAAAAGTTCTTTTTCGGGAAGGCTCGTTTCGCCAAATTTTTCCCATGAATCCATGTACTCGTAGGGGTAAATTCCTTTTTTGCACAACAGCTCGAGTTTTGCTGCTTCGGGGCAAAGTCTTTTCGTTATTTTAAGCGCCTCTTTCGGTGTGGCTTCACAAGTGCGTCCAGGCTGGACAGCAGAAATACTTCACAAATTAATGTGATCAAGTAAGCTGAAGCCACGATTTAAGGGGTAATGTCCGCTACCATGTGGCCTTAGTGCCTTTTGAGTGGCTTCAGCTTACTTGATCACATTAATTTGTGAAGTATCTTTGTCACTCCAGCCACATCCCACAAGCTTTACGTTTTCATTGCTTGGACAGCAGAAATGCATTACTGTCAATGAAACGCAGGTTTCCCAAAGAGAATGAAATGTATTTCTCCATGTTTTTGGCAATGCAGTTCAGCTCCCCAGCTCCTTCCACTTTCGACATGGCCTGCATCAGGTGGTGCGCGTCGTAGCCGTTCAGGTTGTGGAACACAACGGGGATTAGGATGGTTTTGGGGTTTATCCGCAGTTTTTTGTTACACGTGTCATGCGCGGAGCCGCGGAATCTGCCTGTGATGTGGCAATGATCTTTCACCGCGTCTCTGAAGTTTTTGCGAAGAAGTGGCGTTCCGCAGAAAAGACATTCTTCGTGGTTTTTCTCGATCAATTTATCAATGTCGTCTTTTGGTTTTCTTTGTGCTTAGGGTGCCTCGAACACAATTTCTTTCAAAGCTTTGTAAAAGCAACCTCTGTGGCTTTGCCCGCAGTACTTGCCTATGTTGCGGTCCCACAAGGGCATTGAATTCAGAAATTCTGGTTTCACAAGGCCTTCCTTGCAGATGTGGCAGTTTTTGGCGGTGTTGAATTCACGCCATTCATGTGTTGTCATTTTGAGCGGCGCTGGGTTTTCCAGGCGGTTCTGCGTGGTGCCTGACTATATAAAGGAAAAAAGAGCGCTGACCTGCAAAGGGACACAGAGATAAGGTGGGGGTTGTGGTCGCAGTTCGCATGAGCAACACACCATCATCCCGATCGCCGAGAAACGGCGCGACGAGGCGATTGGGATGATGGTGTGTTGCGAGTGCGAACTGCACCAGAACCCCCACAACAAAAGTATCGAGATTGAGAAAAGCCATATCAAACACCGACTGGAGTTACTCCAATGGTCAAGCTTCAAAAAGGCATCTAAAGTACAGGTAAAATCAACTTCAGAAGGACCAAAGCCTTGACCTTCCTCGATAAGGTCACTATTTGTAACCCAAAACCCCGGCGTCAATTAAGAAATAACGATCTTATGAAGATTCCTTCAACGTTCATTTGACACCAACCATGAACGTCAAACAAAACCGACGTGTCAATTCAAAATATTCTGATTTGGCCAAAATAAAATGAAATTTTTTTGCTTGGTATTTGTACCCATAGAGGTGTTCCATGAACAGTATTCTTCGTTGTCTAGGATATTTGAAAGGATCTGTACTTCCAAGCACGATCTCTATCTTTCCGAGACCAACATTGTTACACCTATCTCTTCACGTATAATGGCCTCCTTCATACCGCTTACACTGAGTCTTTCTACTTGTTGTTTTATGACTAATACATAGGGTGCCCTTGATGTCAACTCGGCTGGTATTTCCACTGCATTTGATGGGTGTCTTATATTTTCGCTACAGAGGATCCACACCCATGGTGGTCCTCTAGACGAAGAAAACCTCAACCAAAACCAAAACTACGAAGACCTAGACCTCAACCAGGTGGAGGTGGTGGTGGGTTTTGGTGGAGAAGAAAACCACAGCCGAAACCTAGACCCAGGCGTCCTGCACCTCGACTACTGGGTCTGTAATGTCAAAAACTCACACTCATTTTTCAAAAAGTGAACCATGCGATGAAAAAACATTTTGTATCAAGAGTTAAATAAATCAATTTTAACACTTAAGGAAAAACAAAAATATGACTTAAAGAATTTGGTTTAAAGAAAACTGTTTCATTTTCCAAAAAGCGGATTTAGGGGGGTGAAATCGAAAAATGCGTTTAAACAGGAGAAAGAAAAAAGAACAACATGATACCACTTAGCGGATTCAGGGGGGTCAAAAACAAAAAAAGTACAACAATGTGCAGTTTTATGAAAAGTTAGTCAAAATATACAGTTAATTTTTCTATTATCTTCTGTTTCTTGTCATTGATTTGTTTCAAAGCATTTTCTTTTGATTTCTTACCATATCTAGACATAGTTTTATATCTCAAACCGTCTATTATCGTGTCAAAATACAGAAGTTTATTTTTCTCATCGTCTTTAATATTTATTTTCTTTTCGAGATTAGCTATTCTTTCCAATAGTTGTTCTTTGTTTTCTATCTTGACTTCATATTCTATTTTCTTTGCTTTAGACAATGGATTATTTTTCTTGTTCAAAAGCTTATTGCCGTATTTGTTAGCATATTCTTCTATGTAACCAGTTTCAATTTTCTCAAGTGTTTTCTTATCATTGGAAGGTGCGTTTACAAGTAAATCGATAACAGGTAACTTATCCTTATGTTTATAAACTTGGCTTTTACTGTTCGACAAATGCCATTTCATGCGTGTTTCCAAGTCTTCACAAGTCGAACCGATGTATATTTTGTCGTCATTGAAAGTCACTTTATAGATTTTACCATTGGAATACAGACTGTTTATTCTGGCATTAGTCAATTCCAAAACTGGTTGTTTCCGATTGTTATATTTGAAGTTCAATTCTTTATTGTTAACATGTATGTAATCGAATTTTGTTGTCCTCGATAGTGCAGTGTATAATTGTTTCTTATCCATACGGCTCACGTCGTGAATGTTATAATGATCGTTAATGTCACAGCCTTGATATTTGTAAACAGATACACAGAAGCTTGGAATGAAATACTCTGCGAATTCCTTTTGATCAAACCGCTCATCATTAACCAAGAATGTGTGATTTGATATATCTTCAATCTCGAACTCCATTGTGTTGCATATTTGTTTGTCCTTGATGTTCTGTGTTGCAATAACAGGCATACCTTTACAGACATTGTACTTTTCAGTCTTACCATTGTATTTGAATTCAACAGCAATATGTCTGCCGTTATTCTCCTTTATGAATCTATCACAACATTCAGCATTTACCTTTATCCTTGTAGAGGTCAAATAGCAGATGTTTTTGTACAGTTTCTCTGGTTGTGAGAACCATGTAGTAACCTTTCCATGTCTCAAGAATTTATCCAACATAACGTGTGTTGTTTTGTCATATCTAGACGATTTCTCAATGTATTGGAGAGTTTCTGTATTTGGACACAATTTTCTCACAGTTTTGGAATACATGTAATCATAATGTATTTGGCTGCCAGCTTCAACAGGTTCACATTGATTGGGGTCGCCGAACATGTATACCACGATATTGAACATAGTAAATGCCTGATAGATCATTGTCATCCATTTATTGGGAACCATGCTGAATTCCTCAATGAATATTGTTTTATCCTTGAGACTATCAATATCTCTTCCATGCCAATCGCAAAAGTAAGAATCAAAAGTGTGACACATACTATTATTGTCTCCTAGCCTTCTCTTCACGTTTTCAATTGCTTTGTTAGTAAATGCTAGTACTAAAGGATTTGTCGCCTCTCTGACCATTTTACAAAGCTTGGTTGTTTTACCACTACCAGCCTGACCATTGAAAATACATCCATAACCATTTTCCATCTCAATCAATCCAACCATGTTCTCTCTGTAATGCTTCTCGAAATACACCAATTTAGTATCGGTAATATATGCTTTTCCTATCTTTTTGGTACTGAATGAGACATCTTTCTTCCGCTTGAAGTTCTTTGCAGGATTAGTTATAAAGATACCATCAGTGTTATAACCATACAAGACACTATCTTTGCCATGAGAAGCTTCTATCAACTGTAAACATTTCAATATTGCCTCGTATACAACAAACCTGTTGATACTTGTATTGTCAGAGAATAAGCGTTCACAAGTTTGCTCCTTGATCAAATATATGTCTTTGTAATGGTCTATTGTAACATTCCTTTTATCAGCCATTGCTCTGGTCCAACAACACATTGCTGTTTCATAATCAGTACATGTGAACCCTTGGTTTGTCTTATTGTATTTTCTTCCAAGTTCGCCAATAAAACTGTTTGCAAGCTTCTTTGCCTCACTCTCTGGGAATTCATCAAATATATACTGTATGAAGTTCTTAAAAGTGTCAGGTTTCAAGGCCTTTTTCGTCACAATCCTGTACTTTATTTGAGACGTGGGCATGTTTAAGGTGTCAACAAGATAAAACACCAAATTACTTGAATAAAAACCTGCTTCAATCTGTATGGGTGTTCCATAGTTGTTCAAAACTGTTTCATCGATATAGAATTCACCACAGAGTCTTAGATCGTTTTTGCAACTGAACGGAACAATTACATCATGGATAGAGTAAACCGGTATTGGGTGTGTATTGTTTAATAATATGTTTGGGTATGATTTGGATATATCAATGCTGACAACATCATCGGGTATATCTTCTGTTGAGCACCATTGAAGTGCCCGTGGGTTGTAATCATCCAACATCTGTCTTGTATTGACATTATAAGTGGACAAGGGTAGATATCCACACATCTGTTTGAATAAGGCTGTTCCGATGCTTGTAAACGATTGATTACTCCACTCGAAGTCGTGAGTCTTATACTTGTCAAAAAGTTTGTCGCAAATAGATTTCCTGATGTCATATTCCTGATTCAGGAATAATCTGTTGGTGATCTGTTGGTGATCGAGAAAACCATCGAGTATTCCATTGTTGTTCCAATGCATGTATTCGACATATAATTTGGATGTGATGATGTAAATATCAATGGCTTGTGTCATTTTTGCTTCTTCAGGTAGGACAATGATGTTATTTTTCTTATCGAGACAAACCAAATCATCCAATCGTTCGACTTTGTGTACTAGTTCATGTCTTTGAGACCACTTCAACTCAGACATATGTTTTAACAAGGAATCACATCCTCCTTGGTTAGCCTTTGAAGCAGTCAATTTGAGTCTTTCTTCGGTTATAGGAAAGCAATGATGGTCTTTCACAATATATACTAATGTAACATCTGTTTGTGTGTTAGAATTAGTGAATGAAACAAATTTCCTATACATTGAGTCAAAAGCATGTATAGTGAGGTTTGTATGACAATTCTTGGCCCATTCAATCAGCTGTTCAGTATTGATCATATCTCCTTCCGGGACGTAGTCATAAATCTCATTTTTCAACTTATCGTAGGTATAAGTCTTGAATCCTTTCCTACCCCTGACTTGGTCCCAAACATAATCAATTACACAAGAGTTTGCACCATATGATTTTATTGGCCTCTGTTTGTTCAACAAATATGATTCCAATTTCAAACTACCCATCAGATGCTTCATAAAAAACTCCTTCCTGTGGGTAATGATCTTGCAACCTATTTGGACTATTTCCTGGGCTGATAGGAGTGTGAAGTTGTTGTCCAAAAGTGTGAAAACCATGAACTTGTACATATCGTTTTTATTCAATCGAGGTACTTCCACAGAAAAAGGACCATATGTTTTATCCTCTATTATCATCCCATCGCGGATGTCAACAAACAATGTAATTGATATCTTCACCCGCTCACCGGGAATATTGTTGAGTCTCTTGCCGAATAGTTTGGAAAAAGATGATCCCCTTTTGGCAGGTGAATTAGATAGTTTCAATTCCTCTTTCCTGAATCTGTTCAAAGACACAGTCATTTTTGGATAAACAATGTAATCTTTCATCTTGCTGGCCAAATTACTGTATTTCTCATCGACGGCATTAACAGCTTTTTGAGTTTGTCTTTTCACCTTGTTGATCTTCCTCATTTTCTTTTCCAACGGATCTTCATGTTCTTTCAACAATAATTTGATCAGTTGTTTCTTGCTCAATTTCTCAAGATCTTTCTTATTCATATTACTACTTGTTTTGATAATGTTTTCCATTATAATAATAACTATATATTTTTTGTTTAAGCCAGTTTCAATGCGCGTTTAAGTAGGGTTGATAATTCAAGTGATTCCAAATCCTGGAATCCTTTGAACTGATTCAAATTTTATTTCTTTGATGCTTTTTTGTTCTCTTGTGAAGCGTTCTGCCGGCCAGTGTGTAATTTTTGCCATTATTACAAACTTCACAGTACCATTCTTTATTCAGCATATAGGTAGTCTTGTGTTTTATTCTTTCCTCATCACTGAGAACTCTTGGCCTTCCCCGACCTCTCTTAACATTTTGATTCTCCATTATATATTATATTATATATTTTTTAAATATTTTATCCTTTTATATATATTCTGCTTTCTTCCATATGTTTGGTTATTTCGTGGATCAAATCTTCGAAACAATTGCTCATGGTGTACTTGCATTCATTTTTCTCATACATTGCCTTCATTTTAAGTTGATTATTGGTCACAATGAAGATACCAGTAGGGCTTTTGAATTCCAGGCATAGAGCATTGTATTTTTCAGTTGGATTCAATAACATCAAATCACACTGACCGGCCATATATCCTTTGTTATAACTTCTGATTCTTATCCCGGAGTTATTTGATTTTCACCTAATCCGGCAATAAGTAATGCGTCTTCATATGTCCTTCTGATGAATGACACAATTTTATAATGCAAATCATATTCTGTTTTAATTGATAATGTATTATTTTTCATATACTATATTATTATATTTTATTTTTTAATTCATTTTCAACCTGTGTTTAAATATAGTCAGGAATAATAATATTCTTGGCTACCGTGAGCAAATAACAGTATGTACTACTGTAAGGTCTACTTATATATATGTTAGATAATTTTCTCTTTATAATATTTCTTTTAAATCCCTAAATGGTATCCAACTGTTAAATTCGTCACTATATCCCTTCCACTTCACCAAAGCTTGTTTTTTCTTATAGTCTCTGCGAATGACTTTATCGATACGCAAAACATCCTGTCTGGCTTTTAATAATTCAGGTTCATAAAAACTCCATTCAATATCTTCACCTTTCAGATCCTTTATTTTGTATGTTATTGGATTAGTGTATTGAATCTTATCAACTGTAAACACTTCTTCTGTCCAATTTGGTGTATAGCCCTTGTCGAACACATTCCATTAAATTTCATCCACTCCTCTTGTAATATCTGGTAGATTTGTTCCATATTCTGTTGCTGAAACTAATTTTGAATCGAAACCGATAAGTTTTCTGAAATCATTATTTCTCAGATCCACACGATAATTTTCATTGAGTTCAATCAAAATGCGGTATGTTGATAAAACGAAATATATATTGATACCATACTTGAATTTTGATTTGTCTGTTTCAGATATTCAGTACATGGCTATTTTTACTCATATACTCATGAATGTAACTATTGATATCGTCGTATGAATACACCCCGTCAACGAATGTTATTGTTTCCCAGTTTACACCTTTGTCATGGCTATATTTCATTTGATTATTCCCTAAAGATTGTCTGATGTTATACCAACTGTATGTCATATTGATAACATTCACAGCCATTTCATATTTCAAATCATTCGTTAATTTGATTGGTGTATTGAATCTTTTTTCAAAATCATGACTCTTACTAACACCAATTTTGTCTCTGTTTTTACTGTTGAATCGTAATGAAATTTCTGTCATATACTTTTACATTAGATATTTCATCATTATTTTATTAAGCTCCTCGTTTCCAACAATTCCCAGTCTGCTTAAGGTATGCAATATCTTTACAAACTCATTTCTGACACCAGCACTGTTGTTACCTGCAAAAATAGACCCACCAAGTAACTGTAAACGTGAAAGCAAGTCACCAATATTATTATAATGAACAACACCTGCTCCATGTTGTTTTCTCTTTCTCATTCCTTGCCCTGTTTTGTATTTGTAAGAAGCTAATACATCTGCAATCGTTTCTCTGTATTTCTTCAAAGTTTGCAACTCTCTATTATAAGATTCTCTCTCTTCTGGGATTTTTGTGTTTCCTTTATTTCTTCCAATATCTTTAGCTAACTGTGCAGCTTTCACCCTTTCTTCAACAAGTTTTTGTGGGCTGACTTGAGTTAAATCGTTTGGTTTCAAAAACTTATAATTTTTTAATATAATTCTGTCATCTTTATCGAAATTGTTATCGAACGCTAATATGTTGGGTGTCCAATCCTCATCTTTATCTTCTTTAGGCGCTTCAATGGCTAAAGGAAGTTCCGTTCCCATTGTAATTGCTCTTATATTAGATTCTATAACATCATCAAGTCCTCGTTTTAAATCCTGCTGGTTTTCTTTCAACTGTTCAATGACTTTATCCTGTTTTTTGTCAACACTTTCTTTCACACTCTTCTGAACATCAATAGAGGGTTTTAGTAATTCTGATGTTGTCTCATATGCATCCTGTTTTGCGTTTTCATAAGTCTTGATAACCTCACGAACTTCTCTAGTCCTATTTCCAGCTTCAATTCCACTTTCAAGAAGCATTTTCATACGTTCTATATCCATATACAATTGTGTTAGACTAATCTAAACTATTAACATATGGAAATTCCAAATTATGATATCGTTCAGAATTCAAATAATTCATTCAGACAGTTGTATCCGTATATGCCAAAAGATACATTCAGAATGTTATTGGCTGGAAATTCTGGATCTGGAAAGACAACCTTGTTCTTGCATCTGATTTTGGAACCTTTGGTCTATTATGATCAAATACATCTATACGCCAAAAACTTGGATCAAGACAAATATCAATATTTACAGCAAGTGATGGATGGAATAAGCAAAGAGGTTGGTTATCCTGTTTTAGTATGCAGTCAAGATGAAATACTTCCTGTTGAACAAATCAAAGACACTGATTTACAGCGACTGGTTGTATTTGATGATTTCGTGACGGATAAAAAACAAGATCAAATCATAAGCTATTTCATTCAGGGTCGCCATAAAAATTGTTCAGTAATGTACCTAACGCAGTCATTCTACGGTTGCCCAAAATCTGTTAGACTTAATTGTAGCCATTTCTGTCTTTATGATTTCCCATCCACAAGAGAGAGAAACTGTATCTCCCAAGAACTAGCAATCGATAAGCAGAAGTATATTGAAGCAACCAAAAAACCGTATTCCTTCTGTTATGTTGACAAACCAATGAAAACAGTGAAGAGAAACTTTTATGGTGTTATCTAATCTAATATTATATGGGATTATTTAATGATTTACCAACTCCAGACAATATAGGAACTGGTGAAAGAGGTCCGAAAGGTGATAGAGGTCCTGGCGGTCCACAAGGTCTAAAAGGTGATAAAGGTGATAGAGGCCCAATTGGTCCAAAAGGTGATAAAGGTGATAAGGGTTATGGATTCAAATTAACACAAGATGGTAACTATGATCTTGAAAATAAACGCTTGACTAATGTTGGAGAACCAAATTCAAACAAAGATGCTGTTAATATGAGATACGTCAACGATGCTGTTTTATCAATTGAAGGAACACGTGATAATACATTTAAAATTTCTTCTTGAAGATATATCAAAAACAACTATTATTAGAAATGCAAATGATCTCAAATTGGAAGATTTTAATAAAAGCCCTTACTTAATAAATAAAAAAGCCTTGTCTTTTGTTATTCCTACAGCTAGCCAGACAACTGTTCTTCGTTTTGATTTGTCACAATTGGAAGTTTCAAGATACACTTTTGCTGTTGAGTTTTATACAAACGGTAATCCAAATAATGCAACAGTTGATGATGATAATTTGTCGTCCAATTTAGTTGAAATAAAAGATTCGATAAAAAGAACATTTCCAGAGACTCATATTGTAGAGGCTTATCTCAAAAGAATATTCTTCCTTGAAAAAACAAGTCATGGTTCCACATCAATGGAGTTATTGTTGATTTCACCATATTTACAAAATAATAAAAAACATTATGTTATAGTTTATGGTGTTTACGGATTTTCAAATATCATTTTATCACATATTCACGATCCTGTTTTTGAAATTGAAAATGGTAATGTTGCATTCGATGGTAAAATTGACATGAAATTAAACAAAATCATCAACCTGCAGGATAACCCCTCAAACCCACAAGACGCTGTAAACAAATCTTACGTTGATAATAAAACAGCTGATTTCCTGAATAAAAACACTGGTGGTGTAATTTATGCATCTGTCAGCATGAATAGAAATGATCTATTTGGCATACCAGATAACCCAAGATTCGGTTATTCAGCTGTAAATAGAAACTATGTGAACAATAATTTTTTGAAACTAAATGGAAGCGTTGCGATGACTTCTGATTTGAATCTTGGAGGTAACAAATTGACTAATGTATCAACACCAACTGGAAACGATGATACAGCCACAAAGGGGTATGTTGATACTGAAATTGCTGGTATTGCTGGCATTGATGTTTCTCCATTTCTTAAGAAAGATGGAAGTGTTGTAATGACTGGTGATCTTGACATGGGTGACAATAAAATAACAAATGTTGGATCTCCAAACTCTGATAAAGATTCTGCCAACAAAAAGTATGTTGATGACCTTGTTCTTTCAGCATCTGGTACTCAACGCAACCCATTCGCTTTTCTGTTAAAAGACATATCCAAGTCTTCTGCAGTCAGTGGTGTGGAAAACCTTCAAATTGAGAATTTTGACAGATCACCATACCACATAAACAAGTCGTCATTGTCTTTTTTCATTAAACAAAGTGGCAACTTCACATCCACAATTCGTTTTAATGTGACATCTTTAAGAAATGGACGGTACACATTTGTTACTGAGTTTTTCTCACCCTCCAACCCAAGAAGTGCAACAATTGGGCTTGATCTTCGCACATTAAACATACGTGACGCTGGACAGCCATTTCAAAAACCTTTTCTCAAAACCCCGCATGTTGATGGTTATATGAAGAAGCTTTTCCGAATCGAAAAAACTGGTGGTGGTCAAGCGTTAATTGAGGTTATACTTTCCAGCACAGCTCCTGCGTCTAACACCAAAACACATATCATCGTTTATGGGGCCTATGGCTATTATACCAATTTGTCTTACTTTCTCCATGACCCAGCTTATGAAATTGAAAACGGCTATGTTGCATTTGGTGGTAATATTGACATGAAATTAAACAAAATCATCAACCTGCAGGATAACCCCTCAAACCCACAAGACGCTGTAAACAAAAGTTATGTGGACCAGAGGTTGCAAACCAAAATCGATGCGATTGCACAACAAAATCTAAATATGAACAACAATGCCATTACAGGTCTTGCTCCACCTGTCCGCGCAGACGACGCAGCGACGAAAAGATATACTGACGAATATTTTCTTCGAAGAGAAGGTACAGATGCAATGTATGGAAACTTGGACATGGGTGGAAATAGAGTGACGAATTTAGCGGACGTGGTGAATGAAACTGATGCAGTGAACTATAGAGTTTTAAATCGAGCTTCACAAACCATCAGAGCAAACACTTTATTATTGAATGGAACAAATGCAATGGCCGCAGACTTAAAACTTGGAGGGCATAAAATCATTAACTTAAAAGAAGGAACAAATAAAACCGATGCCGTAAATTTAGATCAATTAGAAAAAAGTCATATTTCATCTGCTTCTCATCCAAAGAATGCTTTCAAATATTTGATGAATGATATCGATGAAGTCAGTACTGAATATGGCTTGACAGTTAATGGATATGTCAATTTACCTCGGTCACCACATTTGATTTCAAAAAAGGTCATTGATGTAGACTTGAATAAAGATGCTAATCATATTTACAGAGCTAGAATTGGATTTAATATGTATACAATAAAAGATGGAAAATACACTTTCATTCTTGAATAGCTATTTCCTGATTATGAAGGAATAAGTCTTAGTAGTGTAACATTCAGTGCAACTGGTGGAATTACAATTCATAAAACTGTAGGGAGAAAATTTGATAACAGAAATGAAGATCATTCGAGATATTTATTATGGATTGAAAAACCTTCAGTAAGTTCACCACCTGAATATTTATATTGTACGATTCATATTAATGCTAACCCAACTTATCCAAATAAGTACAAAGTTCATTGTGTTGCATATGGTTTTGATTTTGAAGCTGTAGACGTTCCATCAAGTGTTTACGACTTCGCAGAAGCTTATAAAATCGTGAATGAAAAAATACAATTACAAACTGATTTAGATTTGAATGGACATGCTTTGATTAATAATTCAACAAACTTATTTGATGGTGAAAATGGTGAATTGACAATGCTAAATGATATTAATATGAACAGCTATTTAATAAAAGAGTTTAAACTTGGTGGTGATTTAAATCTGAATGGCTATAGAATTCATAATGGTGCTTTAAATCTATTTCGTTCAAGCGTTACAGGTGTAATTATGGAAACAGCTTTTGATCTCGGAGGGTTTGCTCTCTATCGGCCGAAATTAGGAGGTGATCTAAATTTGAATGGGAATGGAATAATTGGTCAAATACAATATTTAAATTGCTTTGTTAAAGCCAAACAAGGACATAATAAGAATACTTTGAAGCCTGTATTAATTAATGGCGCTGATTTTTTAGTTATTCATAGCAATAACTTTTATATTAAGAAAATGTACATCATACAAGGAACAGCCCCCGGAATATTTTATTTCAAGACAAAAGCTGAAGGTGGTGGGCCTTTTCCATTACCAGCAACTATTTATGAACACAGACAATCTTCTTTAAGTAGAAACATCACAACGGTCAACATCAACAAATCATTATCGAGAGGCTATTTTATAATTGACTATTCACATCCTAATACAGGTGCATTTGATATAACATTCACACTTGAAGTAATTATGAATTAATCTAAAATAATATTATATGGGTGTATTCAATCAAGATAATACAAGAACTGGTGAAAGAGGTCCAAAAGGTGATAGAGGTGATATTGGTCAAATTGGTCCGCAAGGTCCGCAGGGTCCACAAAGTCCACAAGGTCCACAAGGTCCGCAAGGTCCACAGGGTCCACAAGGCCCTACTGGTGCTGTTGGTCCAAAAGGTGATAAAGGAGATGGTTTTATTCCAACACACGACGGCCATCATGATATCAACAATAAAAAATTAACCAACCTCGCACAACCAACCACTTACAATGATGCAGCTACAAAAGGATACGTTGACACAGAAATCACACCTTTAATTAAAAGAGATGGAAGTATTGCAATGACCGGTGTATTGGATCTCGGAGGTAGTAGAATAACAAATGGTGACGATGGAGTATCCGATAATGACTTTGTCACTAAGAAACAATTGGATCTGAAATTAGATAGAGCCACTTATGTTATTTCAAATGCGTTACCTGGTATTCCAGTCCTCAATGGGATTTCAGTTGCTTTAATACCCTCTTTGACTGTATTAACTGCTGATGCCAACAACAGAGTTTCAAGTTGGCTGGATCCTGTTAATAATGCAGCTTTCACACAAACAAGCAATTCGAAAAAGCCTTCACTTCTGAGGAATTCTGTTAAAAAAAGATTCTTCGTGAGGTTTGATGGAACTGATGACTATTTAAGAATGAACTCATTCGATGTTGCAAAAGTCGCTGGGTCAAATGGTAACACATGTAATATCATGATCATCGCTGAAACAAAACAAGTCAAGGCACAATCTCAATTTCAATGGGGTAAAGGTAACATCCGTTTTGGTGTTCATTTACCAAGGGCCGGTGGGACATGTTACATTGATTTTGGTTCAGTATCTAACGGCAGACTTTCCGTTTCTTCTTTATCAAATCTGACTGGAAACATTGAAGTATGGACTATTCGTGTCGATGGATCTGATCTTGAATTATTTAGTGGTGTATCATCGATGACTCCAATCGCAACTACATCAATAACAGCAACATTGTCTGGGAGTGCACAAGAAATGTTCCTCGGTTGTCAAATTCATACTGATGGTTCTGCTATTAATTTCTGTGGAATGGATCTGTATGGTTTTGCTGTTTGGGGAAAAACTTTGACTGATGAAGAAATTAAGAACATGCATCGATTTATAGAAGACTATTACGATCTGTAAAATTTGTCTAATTGACTATTATATCATAACTAAGTGAAGCACGATCGTCCGGGTTAGTGTAGTCCTGAGAAGGACTGTTTGTGGTGACATTGACTGACGTTTCGACAACCCGAGCGGAAGTCATCATCAGAATCAAGTGATTGGGGTAACGTCAGGAGATGGTATAAGTACTCTGGTCGTTGATGTGATTGGTCAACGAAGTCGTGATGTTATTGGTTGTCTGTCAGTTAAGCCGTGATGTTATTGGCTGTGAAGACTGTAAACCGTGGTTGGTGCGTTTCGATCCGTCTTTTGTTAGTCAAATGTTCGTAGGTGTATTGTTAGTCAAATTAGTCGGTTTGTCTATTGTTTGTCTGTTGTTGATATCGTCAATAAGTCGTTTGTAAGGTGCGGGAAGCTGTTGACAACGGTTCAGTGGTGTCTGTTCTAAGTTAGTAAACCAACTTTCCAGTGCGATCCGTTGGTGGTAGTTAGTACAGTAGGTAATGCATTTAGCAGAGTCCCAGTCGATTGTGTGGTTTGTCAGTAGATGGTGCTCAGCAATGTTATTGTTGATGTCACCATTTCTCGTCGCTCGTTTGTGTTCAGTCAGTCTTACGTTCAAATTTCTGCCAGTCTCACCGATATAAGTGGCCTGACAGTCGCAGCATTCGATCTTGTAAACTGCTCCCTGTCTGTCCTTTGGTTCGTCTTTGTCCTTAACGTTCGTCAATAATTGTCGTAAAGTTGTGATGGGTCTGTGAGCGACACGGATATCGTAAGGTTGGAGTATCCGTGCAATCTCAGAAGTTCCTTTGATGTATGGTATAGTCGCTGT
The DNA here is from genome assembly GCA_016490735.1 of Pachyseris speciosa. Classification (NCBI taxonomy): domain Eukaryota; kingdom Metazoa; phylum Cnidaria; class Anthozoa; order Scleractinia; family Pachyseridae; genus Pachyseris; species Pachyseris speciosa. The sequence goes on along the minus strand of JAEMWC010000244.1, from coordinate 62,944 downwards.
AGTGACTGGTGTCGGGTTAGCGTTCGTAGCGTTTGGTTCTGTCCTGTAAGTGTTGCGTCTAACAAAGTCGCGGTTGTAGTTGTTCTTACTGAAAACGTTGTCTAAGTATTTGCGTTCGTAGTAGTCAGGTATTTAGACAGATGGTAAGTCGGCGAACCAAAGAACGAGACTATGGGTCGCATAGGTATGTTAGGTTTGTGTAGTTTGGGCAGTCCGTAAAGTTTCGGTGGTTGTGGCACGTGGCACCTCAGTCTGTTGTAGCGTCGAATGTCAATAACGTCAGCTTTCTTAAGTGAAAGTAGTTTGCCGTTGAGTTTTCGTTGAAGTGCTGGCGTCGGGTCTCGTTTAAGTAGTTCGTAAGTCTGTTTTCGTTGACAAGTGCGTCCATTTTGTCGTGATAGTCTTTCTTGTCCATAACAACAGTAACACGTCCTTTGTCAGCGGGAAGTATAACAATGTCATTGTCGTTTTTCAGTCGTTTAAGTGCTTGTCGTTCGTCTCTAGTCAGGTTATTGTCTGTGAGACAATAACCTGAGACAATAACCTGACAATAACCTGACAATAACCTGACATTCGACGCTACAACAGACTGAGGTGCCACGTGCCACAACCACCGAAACTTTACGGACTGCCCAAACTACACAAACCTAACATACCTATGCGACCCATAGTCTCGTTCTGTGGTTCGCCGACTTACCAACTGTCTAAATACCTGACTACTATACTGAAACCACTGACTGACGAGTCACGACACAAACTACAGTCGACTGAAAACTTCATTGACGCCATTAAGACAGCACAAGTACCTGACGACCACAAACTAGTGTCTTTTGATGTGAAATCACTGTTCACCAGTATTCCACTCCAACTGGCTCTAGATTGTACTGAGACCGCCATCAAGAACTCCACGTTACAACTGCCACTACCAACAGACGACTTAATGGACTTACTGAACCTTTGCCTTACGTCTACCTACTTTAAGTACAACAGCAAACACTACAAACAATTGCACGGGACAGCTATGGGCTCACCAGTTTCCGTTGTTGTAGCAGAGATCGTCATGCAAAACATCGAGGAACAAGCCCTTGCGACTTACGAACGAACGCTACCGCTCTGGCTACGTTACGTCGACGACACTTTCACAGCTGTACACAAAGACGAAATCGACGATTTTCACGAACACCTCAACAGACAGAACGCCCACATACAGTTTACCAAGGAGATCGAGGAAAATGGTAAGATACCTTTTCTAGACTGCCTTGTTAGCCGTGACAACAACAAAATACAGACGACAGTTTACAGAAAACCCACACACACTGACAGACTACTTGACGAATCATCTTACAACCCTACTTCACACAAAGCAACGACAATACGGACCTTAACGAGACGAGCGCAACTAGTTTGCGACTCGAGCGACAGTTTAGCAGACGAACGCAAATACTTAGACAACGTTTTCAGTAAGAACAACTACAACCGCGACTTTGTTAGACGCAACACTTACAGGACAGAACCAAACGCTACGAACGCTAACCCGACACCAGGCACTACAGCGACTATACCATACATCAAAGGAACTTCTGAGACCATTGCACGGATACTCCAACCTTACGATATCCGTGTCGCTCACAGACCCATCACAACTTTACGACAATTATTGACGAACGTTAAGGACAAAGACGAACCAAAGGACAGACAGGGAGCAGTTTACAAGATCGAATGCTGCGACTGTCAGGCCACTTATATCGGTGAGACTGGCAGAAATTTGAACGTAAGACTGACTGAACACAAACGAGCGACGAGAAATGGTGACATCAACAATAACATTGCTGAGCACCATTTACTGACAAACCACACAATCGACTGGGACTCTGCTAAATGCATTACCTACTGTACTAAATACCACCAACGGATCGCACTGGAAAGTTGGTTTACTAACTTAGAACAGACACCACTGAACCGTTGTCAACAGCTTCCCGCACCTTACAAACGACTTATTGACGATATCAACAACAGACAAACAATAGACACACCGACTAATTTGACTAACAATACACCTACGAACATTTGACTAACAAAAGACGGATCGAAACGCACCAACCACGGTTTACAGTCTTCACAGCCAATAACATCACGGCTTAACTGACAGACAACCAATAACATCACGACTTCGTTGACCAATCACATCAACGACCAGAGTACTTATACCATCTCCTGACGTTACCCCAATCACTTGACTCTGATGATGACTTCCGCTCAGGTTGTCGAAACGTCAGTCAATGTCACCACAAACAGTCCTTCTCAGCACTACACTAACCCGGACGATCGTGCTTCACTTAGTTATTATATGACTCCTGGGTTCAAACCATTTACGATTTGACTATTATATGATAAAAGACATTATTAAATACGTGAAATACTTTATCAGAGAAACCAAAGAACGTAATCCTGACATAGATGGCTCGATTTTGAAATCAGCTTTGGTGTACCAATATCTGTATCACAAACATTTCAACAAATTTATTTCAATTGGCAGTATTTTGCAAACACACAATGACATTGGACTTATTGGGCCAGGCAGCGGTTGCTTGACATATTTCTTGGAACATACTCTTGGTTGGATTGATACATTACAAACACATGGTATACTTCATGATGCATATGGAAGATTTTATAACAGTTATTCATTAGACCGTGGATATTGTTATGCAATACCTTGCTTATTTACATCAAAGCGAAGAAAAAGATCTCCATTATCTGGCCAAATATCTGGGATTCTTTATTGCATTTTTAATAGAATTATTGTATAAAATATATATATGAAAGAGAGAAAAAGTATATTCAGCTGGAACCATATTTCAGGTGAATTAACAGAAGATCAGGTAAATGAATTAAAAGCCTATTACCACACATATCACAGAAAGTGTTGGGCTTACAAACAGGC
>JAEMWC010000244.1:37500-55000 GCA_016490735.1 Pachyseris speciosa | reverse complement strand
TTCTCTCTATTCTTAACAAAATAGTCGATTTGAATAAATATTTCAAGCATGATAAGCAAATGAGATGTTATATCCTTTATTGTCACACGCTTATCTATATCCTAAAACCTTCCGATTGTTAGTTCAGATGCTATACTACTGAGCTACATGGGGTACGTGAGAGCGAGGCCATTGTTAAGGTTTATATGACAAAAGTCCTGCATACTGCTAGTATCAGAATGTTGATATTACTGATATTAGGCTGATATGTGAATAATTTTTAGCGATGACATTTTGACTTAATTTGGTTCTTCTAAAGGTGGCTCCCGCAGGTTTCCAGCTTTTTTCAGCGCTTTTATTTTGATAGATCAATACTAGCAACCTTTTTACATCGTTACCTTTATAGTGGCGCAGGGAGCCCGAGCGCTAGATATTTATAAGCTTTTTTTTCATATTACAATAATAAGAAGAGATTTACCTATGTGCCTGTATCTTTCTTTAGTCCTTTTGGAAGCGATTCCGTTAGCGCGAACACGGTTTTTCTCCGTTCGAGTTTCAAGTATTAACTATTATCTCCCACCGGGGGCGGGTTCTGGGTTTCACCTTTTAAAATTAAACTATAACTCTCCTACCGTTAAAATTTTAAAATTGAAACCGGAAACCCGCCCCCGGTGGGAGATAATAGTTCATACTTGAAACTGGAGACGTTAATCGGACGCTCTTGAAGCGATTATGGTTTTGAAATCGAACGGACAAAAACCGTCTTCGCGCTAACGGAATCGCTTCCAATAGGACTAAAGAAAGACACGCACGTAGTTAAATCTTTTCTTTTTATTGTAATATGAATAACCTATAAAGCTTATAGATATCTAGCGCTCGGACTCCCTGTGAAACTTTTTACGGCATAATAGGCTACCACACTAACATCATAACCTGTTTAAAAAACCCGCTAAATTTAGCTTTAAGCCATAATAACTCAACAACGAGCTCGATGACCCCCATTTTTTTTATTGTTGAGAAATAATTAACATAATAAAATACAACTTTTTGCAAAGTTAAAAAAATGATTGTAGAAGGGGATTTAGAGCCACCTTAAATTTTCAAAACTGTAAGATTGCCTTGAATCGGCTCCTACATCTTTTTTAACTTTGCAAAAAGTTGGATCTTGAGGCACTTATTACTTCTCAACAATAGAAATGGGGGTCACCTAGCTCGTTTTCGAGCTTAAAGCTAAAATTAAAGGCATTTCTAATGGATTATATTGTTACTATAGTAAACTATTGAGTAGAAAAATTCTCATAACATGTTCAACAATCACTGGGCATTTGTCTGATACCACTGTAAAGGTAACAACTTATAAAGATTGGTAATGATGATTCACAAAAGGTACAAAAGGTGGCAAGTGCTAGCAAGCGATGGGAGCCAAAACTTATTTCATAGTACCTTTATATTATAGAGGAAGCTGAAAATGCAGTGGACGATGAAGGTAAGGAACATAGAACAGAATGATGCAAATATTGCTGCGACAACAAAATATCGGGTTGAAAACAAAATATCGGGTTCTTCCTATAATAATTTGAAGGTATCTTTTTTAACCAGAGGAGATTGAAGATGATATGCTTATTAAGAAACAGTCTGGTTCCTCCTGTAATAATTTGGTCGTAAGAAGGCGTGTATCTGACTAGATTGAAATATGGAAATAGTGTATGGATTAATTTAAAATTGTCGTAATGTGGTTCTACTGGGAAGCTCATTTAAAATCCTTTTAGTCCGAGGAGCGTTAGCTTCTGATCGAGGACTATCTTTTATGCGATACCATTTTCAAATGTTTAAGTTAAGGTCTCAAATGTCCCACTTCAATCTAGTGCTTATATTCGGATTACTTAAATGACTGTTTATGTCGGAAGTGGACGGTGTAAGATTACATGGACTTCAGTGTTGGGAGACTTAATTAAAAAAATACTACTATTTTTTTCTCAGAGGACGCTGACTTTCTCGAAATGGGTAAGCGAAAGACTTATAGACAGACTTCTAGCCAAGTTATAGGCCTGAACAATCCAACCTAGCTTTCTATTTGTTTAAAGGAATCCTTTTTATCCAGTCTCGAAAAAGCGCAGACATATCTTATAATTTGTGTTGAGTTATCTCCACAGCTGCCTTTATTTTTGTAGCATTCTGTACGCTAGTGATGAATTCCAAACAAGTTTATTCTTGAAGTGATTCCAATTTTTTTCTTTATTTAACTCGCCTTTAAAAATACAGGGAGGCGAAATTGATTATATCTGTTTGATCAGTCTTCGAGCATTAGGTAATAGGGAGTGTTCATGTATTACCCAGCTTTTCGAAATCGCATCTTGTCAAGTGGTGTTATCAGAGGCTGTCATACGTGCACGCGGTAAGCGTAATTATTAAACGCATGTCCGTCTGCCGCATTGAGTGTATTGGCTCAATACAAAATACCTAATAGAAAGTTATAAAAAATAATCTAACAGAGTTGTTCAAAACAGTAAATAGGTTCTTAACTTTCAATGTAGAGGATCCACGTCCATGGTGGTCTTCCTCTAGACGAAGGAGACCCCTCCCCCGACCTGCACGGAGACGGCGACTGGGTGATGGGTCTTTCTGGAGAAGACGACGAGCAAGGCCTAGACCTAGGCCTAGACCAAGACCTAAACCGGGTGGTGGTGGGTCTTTCTGGAGAAGACGACGAGCAAAACCTAGACCGAGGCCTCGACCAAGACCTAAACCGGGTGGTGGTGGGTCTTTCTGGAGAAGAGTACGAGCAAAGCCTAGACCCAGGCCTAGACCAAGACCTAAACCGGGTGGTAGTGGGATTTTGTGGAGAAAAAGACCACAACAAAAACCTAGACCTGGGCGCCCTCTACCCGTCCTCGACTAAGGCCACCTGGTCGCCCTGCGCCTAAACCACGACCTCAACCAGGTGGTGCTGGTGGTGGATTTTGGTGGAATAAAAGACCACAACCAAAACCTAGATCTGGAACCCCTGTACCTGGCCCTCGACCAAAGCCACGACCTAAGCCGGGTGGTGATTGGTGGATAAAACCACGACCGACAGCTAGACCTGGGCGCCCTGGTCCCGGTCCTCGACCACAGCCACCTGGTCCCCCAACGCCTAAGCCACGACCTAAGCCGGGTGGTGGCTGGTGGATAAATCCACGACCGACAGCTAGACCTGGGCGCCCTGGTCGCCCTCTGCCTAAACCACGACCTCAACCGGGTGGTGAAGATGGTGGTGAAGGTGGTGGTGAAGGTAGTAATGGTTGGTTTTGGTGGAGAAAAAAGCCTTCGCCTAGACCTGGACCTGGACCTGGACCTGGACCTGATCTTGGCCCTGGACCTGCACCTGCGCTTGGACTTGCTACTGCACCTGGACCTGGACCTGGACCTGATCCTGGACCTGGACCTGGACCTGGACCTTGGCCACGTAAGTTGAATAGTAAAAGACATGATGAATGTGGTAGACGTTTTGATTAACAATAGCAACACTCACAAGGCTTACAACCGAACATACAAAATATTTAATAACAGTGCAGCAGCTAGCAAGGAAAAAAGCCTGGCCCCAGCTAAATCAGACAGCCAGGACTGGGTTGATACTAATTACAAAACATCGAAGTAGTTATGTTTGATTGTTGAAATCACCAATAAGAGAAAGAACCGATCGCGATAATAAAGAAAATATAATATAATAATAACGTTAAGAGTAAATGTAAAATCCAACCGAAACAGGACTCAGTGAATGCAATTTTAACTTATCTGTTGTAATTTCGTGTTGGTGATGATGATGATGATGATGATGATGATGATGATGATGATGATGATGGTCATCATCATCATGACGATGATGATGATTACAATGATAACGATTACCATAGGCTACCTGACTGGTCTTTGTCAAAGGATTTGTTTGGTATGCCTCCCAAGAGTTGCTACTAGAGAATTTTTGTCATAGTGTCTCTGTTGGGGTATGAAGTGAAGTCTTTCTTTGTCAACACATACCATGCTTTCAGCAATATTGAAACCAGCAGCATGCCACCTGGTAAAACAGCGCTAGCTCATCCGTTAAAGGTTTCTCTGTAAAACAAGGGGATAACATCTTAGTGTTGGCCTCCCAACATTAAGATACTGGCGTGTTTCTGTTTTGTTTTTCCGCGCCCGTGACATCATTAATACCTCGCCCTTTATTTGTTTCGTAGCCAAGCTTATATTTATTTTTTGGGGGTTTAGCAGCACACCACACTCGATTTTGCTACCTAAACGCTACAAAGTTAGGTCAATGAAAACATCAGAAGTTAACCCAGTCACTCTTTTTTACTTTTTTTGTTTTCATCGGGGCGAAATTAGAATTTCCTTTGCAAGCATGACATGACGACTTGTATTAGGCGTAGCACTCATGGTGATCCATAACATCTTTCAGTTATTTCCTTTCAGCTTCAGAAGTTTCCTACACGTTAATTGCATGTCATGAAAGTCAAGAGCTTCCTATAAAAGTACTTGACATCATAGTTAGTGTTTTATGTCTATGACGATTCAAAATGTTCTATTTTTTCCCTTGAATTTAGCTTCAGGAGGTTCATGCTCCATTACGACCTACCGTGGTTCCAATTTTCGAAACTCTGCACGAGTTGAAAGAGCATTTCTCAGCGGTATGAGTCGCATTAGCAGTCACGCGGGAGCTTGTGGTGTGCAGGTCAGTAATTAGTAATATATTTCCTCTCTTTTTAATATCTTTCAGCCTCTTTGGACTTAACTATCAAGACCTTGTGAGTGCTGTATATATGAATCTCTTCACTTCTAAGATGCTAGTGCTCTCGAACTGCTCTCAAAGTGAGTTTATGGCAGGAAATCGATAACTAAACGGAATGCTTCAGAACTTTTAAAACGAACACCATAGTTTCTTTTTCCTTTAGAAGAAATTTTACCATTTTCTTGCCAAACTGTGCCATGATTCTAGGGTTCTGAAACACGTGATGGAACCTATACATGTGTATACTATTACAGTGATTTATATAATATAAGGTGGCGAATAGGCGGAATTCTTCGTCATTCCTTCAGTCCCGACCGCAAAGCTGTCTACGTAGACTATCACAGAGGCTTCGTTAATGCACATGGGCTAAATACAACTTATTGCAATCGAACTTAACTCCCTATGTTGAAGAATAGAGAAAGTCCTTTGCAGTTGTGCTTAATTGTTAGGGTGTTTTCCAGACATCGCATACTTCTGAAATTAATTCTTTTTATCAGGTCATAAACATTGTTGCATTGGGCAAAGCTTATTTATCACTCTCATTTGACTTTTTGTTCCCCAGATATACGTTATAGAATCTTTCAGGCATTCGGGGGTGCTCAGAAGCAATCATAAAGTGGGACACGCGATTGATATGAATGTATATGACCGTGGGAGATTGTGCGTTTGGAAAACGACCAATTGTCTGGTAAATCCACCAGCGGATTTTCCTGGTGTAAGGTGCTTCATCGCCAGAATCCGGAGAGATCCAAATCTTCGCTTGGGTGGAGACTTTAATGACCCAGTCCACATTGACGATGGACTGAATATTTACAACCCATCTTTGTATGACCAACTTCTTGCCTCTTGCAGAAGAGTTGCGTAGGGTCCAAAAGTTGTCTCATTATTGCATGAACTCTAAATTGAAAACTTAGTCAACACTTGCAGTATAGGATACAGACAGTTGCCAAAACAAACGCCTTTGAAAAAGGGTTTGAATGATCCTAGTGATCGATGTGTTATGATTGGGGATGTTCATTAAGTTCATTTGTTTATTTCTGTCATCTGCCCTCATAACCGCGAACGACAGCGGCATCAAATGTAATCGTCAGTAAGGCTCTAAGTAAAAAGGTTGCATGTTAATGAAAGTAACTGGAACTGGAAATGTTCAACGGACAGATGTTCTTCAGTCGTTTAATTCATGTCAATGGATGTTAAAAGTGCTTTTTACATTGATTGCTTTTAGCGATATTTTCAATGAATGCGCTCGAGGTTAAATAATCCACTTCGAATGACCTATATATTTTCAATGGGTAGTTTACTTGTTGTAGCTGAATGAGTCCTGAATGGCACTGTAGTTTTCAATTTATGTTAGTTGCTTATAATGTGACAGTATAATTAAATCAAAGCTAAGGAATATCTAGAGTGCTATATTGCTGTCTAACGAAAACACACGTCTTTCGTTTTCTGTCTGTGGTTTATTGTAACTCCTATCAGAAGCTAAGATACGCGGCCTTGCACAAACGCTAAGCGGTCACACACAGTCGGTATATTTGGTCTAACTGGGAATGCTTCATGTCTCTCTTTCCATACTCTCTTTCTGCCCGTACTCAGCACCCAACGGGTTTGTAGTGATAGTAATCACGAGTATCAGTAATTACATGGACAAATTGTCAGTAGCTTATAGCCGAAACATATATACTTGTGCAGAGATAAATTACAAGCCAGTTAAATTCAATCCGCATATTTTTTGTTTTCACCCTCGCTGTCTGGTACATGATGGCATAAATTCATGTTGCTTTAGACTGTTAAAGAGAATGTGGGCGGTATTCACAAAAGAACTGCGTGTATAGATATTGGCAGATTCTTCTGCACTTGTGGCCGTATACATACTGCACCCTTCGATATTCCGACTGTCTATATTTAGGATGTAAAATCTGTTACCACAACGTACCCTAAATCATATTCAACGGCGATTTGGTGGCCGTGCACAGCTGTAAAGTTGTGTTACCCAACTTCCCTAATTTTGATCTTACCCTAGCTGATCACTCCTTATTGGTATTTTTTTTTATTTCGTCCCTTCTACTAAAGCCTTCAACAGAACACGAGCTCTTCCTTTTATTCTGATTTAAGTTCTGAAGGTCTTTACCTAGGCGCTGTTTTGGAACATCAATATTAATGCCTCCCCAAAACAGCAGAATGTCATACATTGAGCTCGGTGCTTCAATGTTTTTGAAATAGCTATTCCCTTGCGAAGGTCCTCTTGTTCATTGGTTTAAAGTCAAATGAATTACAATTTGGTTTTGGATGACGCTGAGTGCCAATTATGTTGCACGATGTATTACCATCGACGTTGTTCAAAAAGTAAAGAAAAAGGGGGAAAGAATAAAGAAAAGTACTTTTAACAACTTTAAGTTTCTGTATTAAAAAAAAAAAAAAAAACCCTTCATTTTCCTCATCCTTCTTCAGTCTGATGGAAAAATGGCACGATTGACTAACGCCAGCGTAATATGACGGAATATTTGTTGCCACGAACGTAACCCAGTAACAAACAAATATCATTGCAGAACGTAATTGCATCGTGTTAACTGTACTTAGAAATAATTATTTCTGACTGCATCTCACTCTGAAAAAGGATACAGCTGAATATTACCGGTGGGCGCAGAAATACAAGCAGTTCCTTATTATATTTATGCTGGTACTTAGACGTGTTTCGAAGTGGCAATTGGGCAATAAAAAGAAAAACACTAGGTAAAAATATAGACTAACAGAACAAAGAAAGAAAGGAAGAAACCTAATTTATACTCGTTGAAGAGTCTTTGTTGTCACTCGGCCTACCTATTAGAACATGTTCGAAAGTTGTTATTGTGGTGGTATTTTGTGACTGAGTAAAGCACCAGATAATGCTCGGGCTGAAATTCGCCATGTAATCAGGCCCTTAGTCTCAGCATCGTTTATTCAATATCATTTTCAAATGTTCAAATTAAGGACCTATATGCCCCACTTCAATCTAGTGCTTATAAAACTTCTAATTCGGATTACTTAAATGGCTGTTTATGTCGGAAGTGGACGGCTTAAAAGGCACATGAATCGAAAATGAACTAGCATTTTGTTTTACGTTTTTAGACAGCTTATTACCCCAATATTTAATTTCCAGTCGTTTACCTCCTTTTTGTGATAGGGGTTCATCATTTGTATGGGTTCCAAAATAACCGCCTTGGCCAGAAAATTTGAGACATTTTGTGCGCGGCCAAGAGGTCTCTTTGACGTCATTCGTGTGTAATGTTCAAGTGTTAAACATATCTGAGAAGGCGAAAAAGCTTAAACCTGGAAAGTTTTGCGCAGTTGGAGGCCCCGGTAGTGAATCTTGGTAGTTCTCCGACATTTCTTATTCCACGGAACTCACAAAAACAGAATGACCCACTCGGCTGAGTACACACGAATGACGTCACGACTATTCACCAGACCCAGGTCTTTGTCTAGAATTAAAGTTGAGAATTGTTGAAGAGTCTAGAATTTAAGTCTAAAAGACCCAACTAGAATTTAAGTGACTAGAATTTAAGAGTCTACAATTTAAGTGAGAAAGGCCCAACTTTCGCCGCAATTTAAAATACGTTCCTGCTACTTTTAGTAAATTATTTTCCCTCAAAATGTTTTTGGAACACCAATTTTCACATTGAAGAAAAAAAAACTGGCTTCGAAATTTCGATTCATGTGCACTTTAAGATTACATGGACTTCAGTTTTAGGACACTTAGCTTAATACTACTCTTTTTTTTTTCTCAGAAGACGCTGACTTTCTTGAAATAGGTAAGCGAAAACAGACTTCTAGCCAAGATATAGGCCGTAACATTTCAGCCTAGCTTTCCATTTGTTTAAAGTGCCACTACGATCAAATTTTCACATACCTATTTTATTCACGTAATTGGTTGTGTACTTCTTAGAGTGCAATATATTCAATTGTCATACGTATATAAGTGAAAAGAAAATGGTATTTTTTTTGGGGGTCCGAAAACTCTACAATTTTCGTCCGCCATTAATTTGCTATGTTCCTGCGACCTGGTTACCAAGTTCTCTGACGTCATTTTCTTAAGTGACAGCTTCACACGGCTTTTAAAAATAAGTGAAAACTTATTTTCATTCAATTTCAAGGAGGTGAAACGATTAGTTTTGCATTAGACATTTTTACGCCTATTACTTTATAAACTTGGTTGGAAGATGTTGTGAGGTTCAAGAATTCAACAGCAGCTCGAATCGAGCTGCAGAAATCGATCAAAACAACTAGACGGTGAAAGAAATGAACGTCCGCTTCGTTCGTGTACACAGTAAGAAGTTATCTCACTTCTTAACCCAAAAATTCCGGAGAATTGGTTTGCATCGCATTTTACCTAATACTAGCAGATCAAACCTAGCTCCTTACCTTTCCTATTTTCCAGTTTTGATGAGGTGAAAGCGCTTGGTTGGTGTGAATCATTTTACATCAACACAAACCCGACAGGCAGCAAATCGATGCAAGTTTTTAGCTTTTGACACGAATAATCCTTTTCTCTTGGTTTAAACAGACAAAATAATAATAATAATAATAATAATAATAATAATAAAAACTCGGTGAAAAGTAATAAGTGTCAAGAGCCAACTTTTCGTAAGGTTTAAAAACAATTGTAGGCGCGGATTGAGAGGCACCTTAAATGTTAGAAACTTTAAGGTGGCTCTGAATACGCTCTTACAATTTTTTTTAACTTTAAGCTAATTATTTATCGACAATAATAATAATAATAATAATAATAATAATAATAATAATAATAATAATAATTAAATAACAATATATAATTATAATAAGAACCTTCCCAGAATCCTTTGCAGCTGTAAAATCGTCAATCCCAAATAATTTGGTCAGTTTGAGGGCAGCAAGACCCCCACGTTGTCTAGAAATAAGTCTTACCATAAACTAATTATTGTACAAGACTAAGGGCGATGACGTCATTGGTCACGTGACTTTGCTCACAAGTGCGTTTTTGCTCACTGTGACGAAATTATTTTGTTATTGCAAAAGCAGTCAACGTGGTTTGAAGCACAATGGTGTGAGCCATTTCGGACTGCCCGGGTACCGAACAAAATATAAATATTAAGGGAGGTATGTACAATTTTCAAAAAGTGGGAGTCTGGGTACAAGTGCTATCTCGCGTTGCATTAAACGCGAGGGAACAAAAATTTGGATATTGGTAGATATTGTTATGAAATATACATTTTTGTCATTTTTAATGCTGTGACGTCATCGGTCACGTGACCAGAACGGACCGAAGTTTAATATTCGCTCTAAAAGTTTACTAGAACCTTTCTCCAAGAATATTTTTAAGCGAAGTTGTAGTTTAATAAATAGTGTTTTAAAAAATGGCCATGATTACTTTTCCTAAAAAAGTGCGGCAGTAGAAAATCTAACTGAAAAGTTTGTCAGCTTCTTGCTCAACGACCATTTGAGGTAGGAATAAAAGAAAATTTTGCCTAAGGCTTGAGAGTATGTTCTTTATGATGGCGTTGCCAGTTTCTTCTAATTTCAATTGCTTTTGGCGAGGATCGATGTTTAAGATTTTTTTCAGAGGAGAGGGCCTGGAGGAAAGAACGAAAACGAGGCTATACTTTCGCGCGCTTTTTGTTCACTGCGACGCCGCGCCACAAAAGGTTAGCTAGAAAAAAAAAATTCCAAGGACTGGACAACAGACTGGACTTGCATTTTCTTTAAACGGAACTTTTGACGACTTTTAAAACTTTTTTTTTTATGGCTGCTGTCTGCTCAGGGACAATGTATACTTGAGAAGGTAAGTTGATACAGATAGTTGTTGCTGTTTGTTAAAAAACAAAACAAAAAAAAAAGCGCGTTTGTGGTACACTTAAATGCACTTCCCACCTAAAAAGTGTTGTTTAATTCTTGAAATTATAAAACTTAAACTAGAAGTTGCAGCAATGCGAATGAAATCAAATTAATGCTAACATTAAATGAAACAATTTAAGTTCCTTAAGGCAACCGATGCAAGTTCAGTAATTTTACTAAATATGATATTTGAAGGTTAAAAGCGTATCTTAAACAGTGACGGAATAAATGATTACTTTATTTTCAACCGGAACTTAAAACGTTACCTTCATTCGCACAGACATCAAAACTTTATTTTATACTGTCCATGAACTAAATTCCCTATTACAATTATAACAAAGTGTACAATAAAGCCATTATTCAAAGTTTTGGCCTAAGAAAAATAGTTGCGCATAAACAAATACTGGAACAGTTCGTGCTTTCAAATGGATTACCCTAATGAATTACACGATTCCGACACAAGTTTAATTTGAGTGGCGAAACATTTTGTTGTATCTGAAAAATTACTGTACTACAAAAAACGTTTTCACAGAGGTTGTAATGCATGGGGGCTCACATAATTTAATTCAATTTTTAGAAAGTTAAAAATTGTATGTCAAAGATTCAGCAGAAACAGAGAAAAGTTTTAAAATCACGGCTGTTTGTGCGAGTTCGTGTACGTGCGCGCTAAACGCGGAAAGTACCTAAGCTTAATAACTCTGAAGACGTCAAGTACTTAAGTTTATGTCAAAACCGACCAAGAACCAGTCGAAAAAAACAAAGAAAGATTAGCAAATAATTGTTTTAATAGATTTGGCAGTTTTACAAAGTGTTACGCTTCTGGTTTGTGGCAACTATTTACAATGGTAGTCTGAGGAAAAACCTTTTTACAACAATGTTTAAATTATAAGCTTAAGCTTTCGGTAAATTTCATTTGAATCTATTTTTTAAATTGAGGGGAAAGTAAAATGTAATTTGTTATAAGAATGGGTCCAACACAGAAATCCTGAAAACCTTCTTCACAAACAAACTGACGATAAACTTGAAAACCAAATTTGAGAGTAGGCTTAACTTCTTGCCGAGCCATATAAAAGTTGGGCACATAAACAAAGACAACGCTTATCTGGCTTATCGGTTGACCGTAAGTTTTTTGAAGAAAACGACTAAATAAAAGGGCGATGGTAAATACCTTCTCCAATCGTCGAAAAGGCTACATCGGGCCACTACGTAAATCGCACATCCTTCGTCTTTAGTCATGCTCACAGCACAGCGGGAAAATTTATGTGTTGTCGAATGCAGTCGCGGCGCGAATACAATCCCTTTCACAACGCTTTAGATACATCCAAAAAGCCGTCCATCAAGCCTTGATATAATTCTTCTCAGAGTGGCCAGTTAAAAATATTTTCACAGTCTAACACATCTTCAGGTGACCTAGTCGAAGTGGCGGAAGGAGAGTGGAGTCGAACGAGGTATCGCACAGCGTTGACGTGGACGTCGTTAATCCACTGACTTGATCTAAGGTTTTATGCTTCGGACTAGAAATTTTCCATTACTTAGTTGAATTTGACGGCAAATCTCCCATTTTGGCGACCTTTTCAACTTTTCACCACAGCTCTTTCACCACACAAATCTTTTCACAGTCTAACACATCTTCAGGTGACCTATTCGAAGTGGCGGAACGAGAGAGTCGAACGAGGTATCGCACAGCGTTCATGTGCTCGCTAATCCACTGACTTGGTCTAAGGTTTTATGAGACAGGATGAACCAAATTTCAAAATCATTTCACCGTTTTGAATGTAGTTAAGCTTCGGACTAGAAATTTCCCATTACTTTGTTAAACTTGACCGCAAATACCACTTTCACCACAGCTACAGCGCTGTCGCAAGCAAACCGTCGCTTCGTTCCAGAAGGTCGATTCACTTTCTGTGATTGGTTAAACAAAATGACGTGTGAATCGCGAGGTGTGGAGAATCTACCATTCGATGACAAACATAGCGGGCAATGTCTTCCTTCGTAATTTTAACCAAAGAAAAAAATTGCAAAACATTTAATATTTGGTTTATCGTGAACTAAAAAAACTGTCAGAACAAGAGCGGATAGGCGTGTTTTCAGAGCATCTCTCTCTCTCAACTAACACTTGTGATTTCTGGTATGAATGAATTAATATGCAAAAACTAAAAAAGGTAAAAATAATAAAGAAAAATTGTCAACTATTTTCTCAAAGAAGTACAAATACACTTGCCTCGATCCAAGCCCATTCATAATAAATATCCACAAAAATATGAATACAATCTTCCGTCTGTACAACATTTGACCCCCAAATTTCAATACAACCATTTTTTTTTTTTTACATTTATTAGTAAGCTCTGGCTTGCTGGCTCAGCAACAAATAACTTTCAAAACCATGAGAAGTTAAGTGAGAGAAACAATGTCTACAAGGTCTAAATAATAAGTCAGTAGTGCATGAATGGGTGGGGCAGGGGTTCTGAACCTTCAACTGATTGTACTTTTTTCTTCTGGTTCTACCCCTTACGTAGCAGTATCTACTTATGTCTTAACTTTGTTGCAGAGTCTAACAAAATTGCAAATTCATCACAACTTATCATTGTTCTTACCACCTTGGAAATGCCACCTTGGGAATACCACTTTTTTGGTAGCCGCTTCAGTACACGTCTATTATTTCTATTTCTGTATTGTAACCGTTTTCTCCATTTTTACTTTGCTTCAGTGTTGCCCCTGAAGAAGGTTAGTCATGTCTCGCCGTAATATATGGCATTAAAAGTTACCCTTTTCGACCATCATTTTGTTTCTTTGCCTCATATCTACCTTTTTATTGGATATATAATTATATATTGTTATTTCCGGTTTCACTTGTAATAATAATAATAATAATAATAATAATAATAATAATAATAATAAAAACGGGGGTAACCGAGCTCGGTTTTGAGTTATTGTTGCTTAAAGCTAAAACTAGGGGTGTTTTTAACCGGTTAAGGCGTTGCTATGGTAACCTGTTTTGTCAAAAAAAGATTGGTAGTAACGATCCATCAAAATAATAGTGCTTGAAAATGCTGGAAACCGGTAGGAGGCACCTTAACCTGATTTCACTGCTCCCTAAAATTATTTTTCAAACCGTTGGAATATCAAAACAAAGTTAAAGTGCCAACTAATTTATCACTTAATTCGACTCACAGATAAACAGGTTAGTGGTACCAGGCTACCAACAAAGTTAGGCTTCGAACCTATTAGCTTGCTATGTAGTGAAGAATCTGAGAACTCAAAGCAAAACAGTGATGATCAACGTACCGATCCAGCTGAACTTTAAACAAAAATTTGGTTTATCTCACGATCGTTTTCAGTCTGTTTCCTTCTCTTCCGACAAATATGAAACGCCCTTCAACCTCTTAAGGGGGAGTATTCTCCCGTACAACAACAAATCTGAGCAGTTTCTTCCTTGGTGCAACTGACTAATCACAATCGCTGTGTGAGAGCTGAATTCATCGCTTCTCCGCGTTCAGACGATCCACTGAAGCTTTCTGAATGGCTTCCCAAGCTTAAGTATTAATATTCATCGCTGGATGATAAACTAGCCATCGCTTTCCTACTAGAATTTATAGTAAGATTGTGGCACAAATCCTCTTTGCCGATAAGCGAGTTGCGTCACAACATAATGACCACCTTGCGAATCACCGCATTCATCGCAGGCTCCCTGGAACATAATTTTCTAATCGCGAAACCGAAAACCACAGTTTTTTAAGCTAAATATTTCCACCTTACTGGGCTGGAACTTCATTTAGTGGTAAGGATGAGTACAATTACATGTAATGAGCTATATGCGATGCGTTTTTAAGAAATTCAAAATGATTTTGATCGTAGTGAACACTTTAAACGAATCCTCTTTTTCCAGTCTCGAAAAAGAGCAGACATATCTTATAATTTGTGCTGAGTACGCTTTGTAAATATTGTTTATATCGACAATAGCCTTTGTTTTTGTGACATTCTGTACGCTAGTAATGAACTACTTTCGAACAGGTTTATTCTTCGAACAGGTTTATTCTTGAAGTGAATTCCTATTTTTCTTTTATTTCTTTTTCATTTAACTCGCCTATAAAAATACAGGGAGACGAAATTGATTATTTCTGTTTCATGTAGCCTGCGAGCAAGCTCTCTCGTGAGGTAGGGGGTGGAAGGAGCGAAAAATGGAAAGAGAGCTTGCAATGATCTGTCTGCGATTTGAATTCCACACCTAATGCTCCCTGTGGCTTCCGACTGCCTGAGCTGTCAAACTTTGGCCAATCAGCGCAAACCGGGAATTTGTTTCTTCCATCGAACGGGAAAGGACACGAAGGAACAACTTTGTCACACGCAATGCAAAGACGGGAATCGTGGCGGAAAAAAAAAAATAACTCCTCAGTTTCTGAGAGAGTCTGTCTACCGTGAGCTACAAAAATACGAAAAACCAGCGAAGGTTTCAGCTTTATTGCGGCCACATCGATCGTGGTAAACCCAAAGTTTGCTGAGCCGGAGAATGAAGTTGAAGTCTCAACCTCGACAACTACGCCAGATGGAAGCCCCTGTCAAAAGAAAGATCGCCAAGAAAAGATCGCAACAGACATCCCCATACTTCGGGCTTCGGCGACCTGGTCGTTGATAATGCTTTGAAGTGGGAAAACAACCAGTACTGTCTGCGACCAATTATCTTAGATCGCAGCGGCGCGCACTGGTACTTTTGCCAAATCATGTAGGCAAAACAGCGAGAACATCTTTGCTTTAAAGTAAGCTATTGACTGCTCGACGCTGCTCTGGTTTCAAATCTGACGGACAGTTCAGATATTTGGAGAAATTTTCGCAAGCTTCGCAAATACAAATGTCTCGCCTTTTCCGGGCAAAAACCAAACAAACTCAAACCACGCAGTCCACGACCGATGATAGATCACGTCATCAACCGATCAAATCAGCCAATCAGCATTTTGCGTCCAAAAATTGGACGCAGAAATTCAAATTTATGAGACACGAGTGAAGCTCTCTTCCCCTTCTTTCCTCCCCCACCCCTACCCCGGGAGAGCTTGCTCGCAGGCTACGGTTTGATGAGTCATAAAGCGTTTGGTAACATGGTGATCATGTATTTCCAAACGTTTCGAAAATCGCAGTTTAACTGGTGTGATGAAAGGCTTTCATACGTGTATTTTGTTAGAGTAATTCAATTTTTCGGTGATAAGCAATATGTTATACTTTACTTGATTAAACGATCTATAGTTTATTTTATTTTATTTTTATTTTATTAGCTTCGCCATTATGATACAAAAAAAAAACAAAAACAAAAAAAAAAAACCTTACAATCAATACGTTTGGCAGGGACATCGCAACAGCTAAGTAGCCAATTACTGCTGGCCCAAAAAATAAAATATACATAACAAGAAAGAAGAAAAAAAACCACATTACATGCAGCACATTATTGGTAAGTCTAGAAATCTTGTGTAGTTACATTTCAAACAGATGGTTTTAAACGTTCGAGCATTATCCGGATCGTAGTTCATTCTGACTGTGATTAGGCCTAAGCGCTGATTTTGGAAGGGTTAGCTTTGTGTTGACGTTTGATGACAAACCTTTTCTTTCGACTGCCTAAAATTGTTTCTTAGAGCATGAATTCTATTATGTTTAAAAAATGAGGTTTCTGCAACCAGTAGCGTAGTGGTCAAGTGATAAATTATTATAAGGGAAGGGTTAATAAGCGAGTAATCGCAGGTTCAAGTCCGGTCGGGGGTCTCCTTTTAAAAACATATGTCTGTTTCCCAGAATTCTGAGCGGTCTGATAAGCCTTCAAATTCAGGATAATAGTGATTTCAGAGTGATTTGACAATTCAGGATAATAGCGAATTCCAGCGTGAGAACGGGCTGGTTTTGGTGGAGAGGAAAACCACGACCGACACCTAGACCAAGGCCACCTGGTCCCACCGCGCCTAAACCACGACCTCAACCGGGTGGTGGCGGTGGCGGCGGTTGTGGTGGTTGGTTTGTGGTAGGCGTTTTGATGATTAACAGTAGATACGCTTGCAAGGTTTACAACCAAACATATTTAATAACTAACGCAGTAGCTAGCAGGGAAAAAAGTCTTGCCACAGCTAAATCACACTAACATGCGCAACAGCAATTAAGCTAAAAATGAGCTAGGACTGGGTTTGATACTAATAAGAAAATATTCAAGTTGTGAGATATTCATATCTCACATACAGTGACAATGTTATTTTCGTGTGGATACTTGTGGTATCCCACACTATTGTCATCGACTCTGTAAATCGCTAGCTAGCTAGCTAGCTAGCTACAATCATGGACAAAAGTAGTTGAGACACTCCCCTTTAAAAAAAACCTTGTTCTTTAAACGCGTGAGTTTTCCAATTTCCAATTCTCGCATTTCGACCCCCTCCCCTTTCCAATGTTGTAACCACGTGCCAGTATCACCGAGCGTATTTCAACATTGAAAGGGGAGAGGGGGACTTGGCTGTGGACGAAAAGGAGGTTTTTTCAATTACGGAAGGACTGTGATAGAAAGCGATTATTTTGTTCAAATGAGTCAACACTTTTGTCCATCATTGTAGATAGCTAGCTAAATAGCTAACATGCAACATTCCGACTATTACCCGAAGCTGTTGGCCTGATAACGACGACATTTCACTGGATACATCTATACCGTCCATTACCCGAAGCTCTTCGACCGAGAACGAAATTTAATCGCTTTAAAAGTGGTCAGACAATTTGACAACTTTGACTGTAAAAGCCAGATCTAAAGAGAGATGAGAGAGATTTTCACGATAATTTTTGCTACTTCTGATGAAAGGCTTTCACAGAATATAAACAAATTTATTTTTATTGAAAGTTAAGTACAATTCTTGTCGAGTACTTCAACAGAGGTCTTGATAAAGAGCTCACAGA
>JAEMWC010000244.1:0-30000 GCA_016490735.1 Pachyseris speciosa | reverse complement strand
CACTGCGTACGAAGACAGTGCAAGGTGTAGGTGTGTAACCAGTGAATATGAATCTATCGTTTCAGAGTCCGGTGTAGGTTTTATCACTAACGGCACATTGTATAACGCAAGTTTTGCTGAATTTTATTGTCATAGCCTGCGTCGCAGACGTCAACTAACCCCGGTTAGTGCCGTCTGCGAAGCAGCGCTTAATTCCTTGTTCTGTACCAGAATTTGCGTATGCGTTATGATTGGCTTGTCAACAAAAGGCTTTTGTTGACGAGCCAATCATAACGCATACGCAAATTCTGGTACAGAACAAGGAATTTGGCGCTGCTTCGCAGACGGTACTAACCGGGGTTAGTTAACGTCTGCGACGCAGGCTATATTGTCAGAGCTCGTATATATTTGAAATTAATACGCTTTGTAAACAGGCTGGGAACATTAATCTGTGAACCTGTTTATAAAGTTTGCCATCTGCTGCTTTTAGCTGCAGTTGTTTCATTGTATGCAGGCTATACAGGTTTTGTCTGAAACGTTTTTGTATTTGCATATACACAAATACAATATGTTACAATTACAGTTACGATTTTTATATTCTTTCTCAATTACAATATTTTAACTATTTAAACATTAGTACAACATTTTACAATATTTTGCAGTTACAAAATTGTCAATTCAATTTTTTACAGTTACGCTATTTTAATCATATAAACGCTACCAAAAAAAGACGAAAATACATGCTTTGCACGAATAAAGATGTTTAACTTAGCAAATAAGCCCGTCAGACCATTATTATAAGTCGGGTAGCTTATAAATTTATTGCAGTTCGAATAATCAGCTTTTACAGCTTGTATTAATTGCTAATAAATTGCCTTACAGGTTAAGGTACAATGAATAAATCAATCAATAACAATTACCCTTGAGTCACAACTTCTCAGTGAGCAATTAGTTTAACGTCCAAGGAGTTTACATCATGTACGCGCGTTTCGCATTTCATTTGAATCTGATGAAGAGCAGACCTTCATTCAATATCACCACAACAGTCCTTCTCAGGAATACACTTAACTGGATGATTATGTTTCACCAAGTTATGGGGAATAAAGAAATCACTTCTTGCAGGTTAACCTCAAAAGCCTAAATTAACCTATGTAGTATTTTGAAGGAAGAATATATGAATCCAAGGTCCTTTGAGTAGCCGTAACAAGCTTGCATTTTCATCCAACAACGTGTTTGTCAAACATAACGTTGGGTGGCTAAGACAAAGTGAATATACTAAACGAATTTTTTTTGCGTATTATCGCTGAAATTTCCACTGACGTTATGTGGCTCATTCGATTGCTTTTTACCGGCTCTGTACGCTTTGTTGGCTGTCTTTTAAACGAACTGGAGTATCACTTTTAGTGTTATAGGAATAACTGAAACTAAAATTGCAAATTCTGATCAGCCAGAACAATTACCATCTCTGTCAGGTTATAAATTTGAATTCGTTCCGTCACCTCTTTCCGCTGGAGGCGTTGGTATGTTTATTAGTGACAAATTTAAGTATAAGATAATAGAGAAAACGTCAACCAACGCCTTCCAAGCTCTCTGGGTCGAGTTTCTCTTTGAAAAGTAAAGCAATATTATCTGTGGAATAATCTACAGACAGCACAACTCTCCAGAGACCTTTCAGGCATATTTTGATGAAGCCCTCGAGAGATTTAGTCAGTCCGACAAGACAGTTTACATAATGGCGATCTCAACATCAATCTCCTCAATGCCGAAACATGCAATTTCACTAAAGAGATTTTACTCACCTTACAAAGCTACTCCTTTATTCCAACGATTGATAAACCAACTAGAGTATACAGCAGCTCGGCCACGCTAATTGACAATATTTTTGTAAATAAAAATTGCGGGAAAATCACAAGTGGCAACATAATCTCGGACATAAGCGATCACTACTCTCAATTTTGTTTGACTGAATTCTCTTGTGAAAAGAATCTCCCCAAAAAGACTATGGTGCGTGACTTCTCTAGGTTCTCAGAAGAGGATTTTAACTCTGAATTAGTGCAAGTCGATTGGGAATCGATTCTTGCAAGAACACAAGGAAATATTGATATCGCTTTTTCAAAATTTTATAACAAACTTAACAAACTAGTAAATAAACATGCTCCGCTCAAACTTTTATCAAAGCGTAAATTGAAGCAATACTCGAAACCTTGGATTACCAAAGGGATACTCAAATCTATAAAGATTAAGAACGCTCTAATCGCCTCAGGGGATATCAACAAATACAAATTCTATAGAAACAAAATTACAACCCTAACTCGACATAGTAAGAAGCTTTATTACCACACATATTTTACACAACATATGAACGATATGAAGAAAACATGGACTGGAATCAACGAGGTAATGAACCGCAACAAAAGAAAGTCTAAACACATTTTTGGCCTTAAACGACTGAATGGGATTGGTGTAACGCGTAACCCAGCGGAACTTCCGAATGTGCTAAATGATTTCTTTTCTACGGTTGGCCGAAAATTAGCGGCAAATGTACCAGATAGTAATTGTCACTTTAACGAATACTTAACAAAAACTAATTTCACCAATTCCTTTTTCTTTGAACCGGTCATTTCGTCAGACATTGAAGCAGAAATCTCGCACCTACCATCAAAAAAGGCTTATGGGCTATATTCGTGCCCTATTCGCGTTCTGAAATGTGTAAAGAGCATACTCTCTTCACCCTTAGCAGAGCTCATCAACCTCTCTGTTCAAGCTGGAAAATATCCTTCCAAGTTAAAACATGCAAAAATTATCCCAGTATACAAAGGCGACGATCAGACAGACCCCAGCAACTACCGTCCTATTTCGCTTCTCTCCGTCTTTAATAGAATTTTTGAAAAATTATGTATTATCGATTGAAATCATACATCGAAGATAATGAACTTTTATATAAAGCCCAGTATTTGTTTATTGAAAAATGTTTCCACTCAGCATGCAATTTTGGACATAGTGAATACGATACAAACAAATATGGACAAGAAAATGTTTACATGTGGCATTTTTCTCGACTTGAAGAAAGCGTTTGATACTGTCAATCACACTATTTTACTTAATAAATTGCACCATTATGGGATCAGAGGTATTGCACACGAGTGGTTCTCGTCGTATTTGGCTAACCGAACACAAACAACGCATATTGACAATGACCATATTTCATCCAAGAAGAACTCGGTAACTGGAGTTCCACAAGGGTCTGTTTTAGGCCCCCTACTTTTCTTGATTTATATTAATGATATTTATCTTTGTAGCAATAAACTTGGCTTTTATCTGTTTGCTGATGACACAAACCTGTTATATGCTGATTAGGACTTGAAATCCCTGGAAACCGTAGTTAATAATGAGCTAAAAAATGTTTGTGACTGGCTTAATGCTAATAAACTAACCATTAACGCGAAGAAATCAAATTTTGTCATCTTTAGGCCAGCACAAAAAAGAATTAATCATCAACCATGTATCTCAATTCCGGAAAATAACAACAATGGATTCGCGGTTCTTGAATGTAAAGATTATGTAAAATTCTTAGGAGTGCTAATTGACAAGAACTTAACCTGGAGGCCTCACATTGATCATATTGCTTCGAAGATTGGCAAAATAGTCGGCATAATTGCTAGCCTGAGACACCATGTACCTTTAAATACCCTTCTTCAAATTTACCGTTCGCTGATATTTCCCTACACGCTTTACGGTATACCTGTTTGGGGTCAGGCAGCACAGTGTGATCTAAAAAAGATTCTTACCCTGCAAAAGCGTGCCCTACGTCTGATTTTCTTTTCCAATAAAAGATCTCATGCCATCCCTCTTTTTATTGCTTCGAACATCCTACCTGTTAATATGCTCTACTTTGAAACGGTTACCACCATAATGCATGATGTTTCTACTAGTTCTACACCTAGGAACATTCGTGAACTTTTTATTCATTCATCTGACGTTCATGCATATAATACGCGTTTCTCTTCCTCAGATAATTTTTATGTACAAAAATCTAGATTGCATGTGAAACTCAAGTCTTTCTCTGCGTTTGGTACAAGGTTATGGAATTGTCTACACCCCGTCTGGCGTAAGCTCACGAAAAGAGCATTTAAAAGAAAAATTCATAAGTTGCTTTTAACTGTACTTGGGAGTGAGGACTATAGAGGGTTTTCACTGACGTCACGAAAATCTCGACATCCCGGATGAGACGCCATGTTGGAGGCATTCAAATCATACATCTCGGTTTGTTTGTGTTGAGCTCGTGAAATATTCTGCTGTTTTCTGCCGTGAATAATGTCTAAGAAAGTTACTAAAGGAGGAAAATCATCACCACCGTATCGTGAATCTTTGGGAGACAAAGAAAAAGCCAGATACTTGGAAAAACTCTCTTTAATCGATGGCAACGATCCTTACGAGATGAAGACATTCAAAGTTGATGAAAAGCTGCTGCCATCCATATCGTATCCTGACATAGTGAACTATTTGGTATTTTCACCGAGTCCATACACTCTTGATGACCTTAAAAGTTACAAAGGCCTGGATGCGTACAATCAGTTTGTCTGTGGCTGGGTCAGAGAAGTTTCGACTGCGGTAGTAAATGATAAATGCATCGTGACAGCTAAGGTATGATGTTACTCTCAGTCTGAGCTTTTAAAATGTTTGCAAATGGTCAGTCTTGTCTGTACTTACCTACAGCGTTTTATAAGCACCATTTCTTTAAAACTTTACATTGGTAGATTCTAATAAAGGCCACTTACAAGATCTTGCTCGTGAAAATTAATTACATAGTTATGAATTAGTATAGCTTTTCAAAATTTGTGATAGGTAAGTCATAGTATGGGGAATAACTTGGCATAAGATTTGGTGCTGGTACACTGTGACATGAAAACCGAATACAGAGACATATGGGAACTAGGTTTTATCTTGCACCTGAAGGAATTTAGTCATAATGTGTCATCATAATCACTCCTTAATCCAGCTCCCTTTTACCCTCCAGGTTCTACATTCCCAGAGGCTGAGTGAAAAGCCATTGCTCCCTTGGATAGTTTGTGAAAAAAGTGGAAAAGTTCTGTCTGCCCACTGTACATGCATGGCAGGATTAGGGGAAGCATGCTCACACATTGGAGCTCTGCTGTTTGCAGTTGAAGGAACAGTGAAAAGCAGAGATTCAGCCACTGTCACACAAGAACCTGCCTACTGGTTGATTCCAACAGCTATAAAGAATATCACATATTCAGAGATTAAGGACATTGACTTTACCTCAGCTAAAACCTTAAAGCGCACATTTGACGCCTGCTGTGCAAAGGAACAGCCACCACAGGTTTCACCCTCAGCCCCAAGAAAACTTATCCCGAGGCCCAGTGATGCAGAAGTGTCAGATTTCTTTAGAAAGCTTAATGACACTGGTACGAAAGCTGCTGTCCTTGCACTAGTGGAGCCTTACTGCAAACATTATGCACCAAAAGCTGTTTCGGAGAATTTCCCTCTTGTCCTGACGGAACTTCGGGAGGATGAAAGCATTTCATTGAACTTCAAGGAACTCTTAGACAGATGCAGTAGTGTGACAGTTGAAGTATCAAAGGAGCAAAGAGACACTGTAGAGAGAGCTACTAGAGCCCAATCCAAATCAAAGTTATGGTTCAGCTTTCGCTCTGGGAGAATTACAGCATCTAAAGTGAAATATGTGTGTTCCACAGACCCAAGTTACCCAGCTCAGAGTCTCATCAAATCTATTTGCTACCCTGATCTGCAAGTGTTCTCCAGTGCAGCAACAAAGTGGGGGTGTGATCATGAGAAAGTTGTACTGGATAAGTTTCTTAAACTGTATCAAACTAGCCATGAGAATGTTGTTTTAGAAGAGGCAGGACTGTTCATTGATCCTGAACACCCTTTCATTGCTGCTTCTCCTGACGGAATTGTGTCCTGTGATTGCTGCGGAAAAAGTGTTGTTGAAGTGAAATGCCCTTTCTGCAAGAAAGATAGCACACTTGATGAAACAACACAATTCCTCGTCCGGGAAGAAGCTGGTGATCTTCAACTTGATAAGAAGCATGCCTATTACTACCAACTTCAGACTCAGATGGGGTGTACAAAAGTTGAATCAGGATATTTTGTTGTTTACACAAATTGTGACCTTCACACAGAAAGAACTCTATTTGATAACTCTTTGTGGCAGGAGATCTGTGTGAAAACTGAGCACATTTTCAAGACTGCAGTCTTGCCTGAACTTGTTGGCAAATTCTTCACAAGACTTCCAGGGACCCCTTTGAACATTACCAATATGAACAGGGAGCCAAGTAAAGATGAGAACAAAGAAGAATCCTGGTGCTATTGTGGGGAAGAAGAGTCAGGACGAATGATTTGCTGTGACAATGAAAACTGTTCACTACTGTGGTTTCACTACTCCTGTTTGAAAATTTCTTCTGCTCCAAAGGGCACATGGTTCTGCCCTAATTGTAGAAAACTACCTCAATTTTCAAAACGTCGAGTGCAAAAAAAATGAAATTTCTAGCAACCAGGCTCACAATTAAGTATGATTTTTGAAAAAGTGAGCTACTGACAGTGGGCTTTCCTGTAGAAAGTATTAAGAAAGAAATTAACATCTGGTAACTACATAGAATAGTACTACTACTACTATCACTACTGATAATAATATTGTTATTATTTATCCAACAATGCATTCAATTGACATTCTTTATTTCAACATCAAGATTAACATATTTGGTAATTCTGAACAGCAACCAGCAGTTTTGACAACTACGTCTGTAAGATGGTTAGCTACATGTAATTTTATTCCACCTATTTTTTTTGCAACTTTTGTGAATTGTATTTTGCATTAAATAATACACTAAATATGAACTTAGATAGGGGGTCATTCTAGTTGAATTCCACCACTGATTCAAAGAGATTTGCCAGAGCACAGCAAACATGGGCTATCTTGTCAATGGTACTAACATTTTCATGATCTTTACTCGCCAAAAAGTCTATTGGTACAGTTCCACTTAGAATTGTGTATTTTTGGCGGACAAGCCCTATTACCCTTTCCACATGAATGCGAACGCAAGCCAGTTTTCTTGTGTCCTCAACATCTGTTGGTGATAGCTGACTGCGACCCTTTGTGAATGCTGGGATTTTGACCTCTGCACACACACTCCCAACACATGATTGGATATCAAAACCCCTGTCTGCAAGCACAAGGTCACCAGGCAAAAGATTTTTTAAGAAACCACAGTGCTCAGTTATATGCTTATCACTGGCCCTTCCCCCCCATGCTCTAGAAATAAAGGATATTACACCCTGGGGGGTAATCCCCAATAGAAATTTTACAGTATTATGATGTTTATAAGATGACCAGGTTGCTGCTCGGGCCTTGAGATTTGATGGTCGTTCAATGAATACTTCAAAGCAATCAATTATGACCGCACACCTGGTTCCAAAGTGTTTTCGAAACTGCATTGGCATAGTTTTTTGAAGCACTTCCCTGTCTGGCCAAATCACAAATGGCTTCATTCGTATGTACATGACATCTATGACATCAGAGAACACTCTTGATATTGTTGGTAAGGATACACTAAATTCAAAGGCCAGAAATTGTAATGGCAGGTTGAGTCGCAGTTTCATGAGGGTCATGATTACCATCTGGAATTAATCCAATGCAATCCTCTTTGGCAAAAAGGGTTCCAGGTAATTGAAGAGTGTTATAAGGACACAAAAAGTTGGAAGACCTGTTAAATATTTAACTTTTTCATCCTGTCCTTCAAAATTTTCCACAGAAAACTTAAGCGAGACAGACTTGCTCTCCTCTTTAAACTTGAGATTTTCAGTCCTCAGTTCTTGTAGATCAGCCATGATGCAATCATGTCATCTCTGTTTGGGTGTCAACTCCACTTTCTTCAGTAACCATTTCTTGACTAACTTCTCGAACTTGAGCCACAGGAGCTGCAGTTTTTAAAGTAAGAAGGGCATCCACCGCATCACGTTTTCGCTTGCGTTCGAATCTTCGTTCGTAACGATCTGAAGTTGCCTCAATCGGTTTCTGTGGCGTTCCTGTTCCCATGTTTACACTCGGTACCCAGTCTGGATTATCACGGTCGAACAAATCAGCTTTCATCCCTGAAAATAAAATAACGTACAACTCGTCAATACGTGCCGGAGAAAACTTCCTTCATCACCTTGTAAGTGAAGCAAATTCCCAAACCACTTACGCCAGTTACAGCTGTCACTGTTTGTAAACAAACCACAACTTACAACATGGCGGGATGTCAGCATGTGTCGATGCGAATAACATCCTAACTTAAATCGCCTCGCCGATTGAATACTGTCAGCGTCGAAACCTATGTCGAGCACTACAGTTAGAACTAAAAACAAGCAAAAGGAGCCTCACCTGAAATGAAGTGATCAGAGCAAACCCGTATGTTTCCAAGGTTCTTGTTCGCAAAGTTTTGATGAAGGCTTGCAAGCCAGGGCAACCCTAGAACATGGAATCCGGAATCCGGAATCCGGAATCCGGAATCCGGTATTCCGGTATTCCGGATTCCGGAATCCGGAATTCAGAAACTATAATCGGAAAAAGGAAAAACTTGATTTCGCAAAAGGCAAAATTGCCTTACATTACTGAAATCTTTTGAAGAGTTTTGGTTGTAGACTTATTGTAGCTAGTCACTAATTCATCTGTACTGAGTGTTAAACGTCATCTGAGCGACTAAAAAGTTTTAACTTTTTTCTGCACGGAGTCTTTCCTTTTTCAAAATCACCGTGGGAACAATGATTGCTCATTAGTGGGTAATAATAACTCACATACAAAATTCGTGTGTAACACGCCGACGGATCGAAACTGGATCACACACACATACAAGGCAATTTTATTTTATGGTAATGTTTACACTAGAGAAAAAGTCAACTTAGGAATATTTCAAGTCAAGTAATTTTTTGATATTTCAAGTAAATTTTTCGGATTTAACGCTTCACACACAAGTAACGTTTTTCCTTCAACATATAACTTAAGTTATATGATTATATATTGACTTACAGACTTCGCCCGCCTCAAAGTTCAAGAAACCACAAGTTTCAAGTCACTTGAAACTTTCTTGAATCATTTCAATTTTCCGACTAGAATGAGTTCCAAAGTAAAGTGACTTAATATTTTACTTAAGCCTTCACACGCATATTTCGGAAAAGTAAAACTTTAGCAGCTCCTTATAAGTCTTACTTAACAGCCTAGTGTAAAGACTACCATACAAATTTCTAACGCCTGAAATATTCTAGACATAAATAACTGAAATCGAAATACGTTCTCTGGTTAAAAACATTAAAACGCATAAGCTTTCGGTTATCAGTCTATAGCCTTTAACGAATGAAAATTGTAGCGCGCGAACGGAAATACATACAAAAAAGGTGCAAAATTTTTTGGAGAATAAAAACACAAAAAGAGTTGTAAAAAAAGCTAGAAGATAAAATATAAATGAGGTCTAATTACAATAAAATGGAATATTGCCTAGGCAACGGTTTTGAGTTATTATCCGCGTCGACGGTTTCCGTTTGCGCGAAACATTTTTCATTCGTTAAAGGCTATAGACTGATGGCCAAAAGTTTATCTTTTTAATCTTTTTAACCAGAGGACGTTTTTCATTTCAATATGACTTGTCCTGATTACAGCTCTATTTTTAACTGAAATCAAGTTTTCTTTCGCCTGGTTATAGTTTCCGGATTCCGGATTCCGGATTCTGGATTCCGGATTCCGGATTCCGGATTCCGGATTCTGGATTCCGGATTCCGGATTCTGGATTCCGGATTCCGGTTTCCGGATTCCGCCTTTTAGGGTTGCCCTGCAAGCCATAGTCGACGCCTTTCGGAAGATAATTTTCGACTTTCATCACCTTGATTCTCAACAACAGCGGGTAATCTATAATATTGACGGTCTTTTTCTCTGTCTGACTTGTTTGTACAGTCTATCACGCGGCAATAGTTCACCATGTTGCAGTTTGAACTTTTGACTCACAGAATCAGCTGTTGTGTCACACCATTTTGACTAACGTGACAAACCTCCAATGCCTCCAACATGGCGGCCGCTCGATTTGTGACGTCACGAGAAAACCCTCTATTATGTTGACGCCCATTCTCTAATATTGAAACTTAACACCAGTAATTATTGTGTCATATAGCTATATACTTCGCTTACAGACGTATACCACAATTCTCCCTTCTCTACTTTCCAGTCTGCTTTGCTTGTACTATTTCTTTCTATCTTTTCTTTAACTTGTAACTACATGAAAATTGTCTCTGCCAGTTAGCGTAATGTAGTAAATCAGTTAGCGTAATGTACTAATCTAATGCATATCTTATAGTAAAATTGTAATAGTTTAATGACTTACTTATTTATTTAATTTTTTTTAATTCCTTATATATAAATGACTGAGGCTATGTCTACACTATGCCGGATATCATTTTATGCCGTTGTGAAAAATACCACGGCCTGGTGTGAACGGCAGCGGCCCAAAACCGCCGCTATCTTTCCACTAGAATCCAATTTTTGCTCCTCGTTGTTGATTTCCGTTTCGGTTCGATTCTTTGTTCACACTACTCCAGAAAGTGTCACGAAAACCTATCCGATATGTGACGATTCACTTTCAAGACCGCAGCGGCCCAGCATCACTCCGACGCAAAAATCGTGCCGAAATCGTCGTTTTGAATGTGAACAAAAGCCCTATCCGATATGGTTTTCGTGCCGGCACAAGAGCTATCCGGTATAGTGTAGACATAGCCTGATCCGCCTAGATTAGCCAGTGCTATTTGCGCATCAGTCACGTTTGTAAATGTGTTTGTGAAATCTTAATTAAAGATCATCAAGATCATCATCGCTTAAAAAAAAGAGTGGCTAAACGATCAAAAATTGTCCGTAAAGCAAAATGTTGGATGGGAATGTTTGATCTAAATCAAACATGGAAAGCCTTTTCACTGCAATCTTGAGCGAGGTGGCTAAACGGTAAACCATGCTCGTCCAGCACGACGTCGGATGAAAATTTTCGATCGTTTTCGCCGGGGCTTAAAGCTAATTAATATTTAACTTAAATTGGAGTTCGTCTGTATTTGTAAAATGCACTGTGTGCACGTGCGTTTCTCGATTAACTTTAATATTCACTCTGGGGAAGATGAGTGTCTATCGCTATACTCGTTACAGTGTTGAGGCATTACTGGTGTGCCCCTTCCCCACAGGCTTTAAAAACTAAGTAACTGAAAGGTATTTTGCTAAGTAGAGCTGCAGTCAAGGATGAAATAATACTATTCAAAAGAATAGCTGCCACGAATTGCCACATCAAGAGAAAATAAAAACCAGACGTTTGAACAAACTCGTTGCCACAGGCCATGAGATGGCGCAAAAGAAGCATGTTAAAGCTCAATGCAAAAGGAATGATCAGCAGTGGCTGATACTGTTAATGTTAGCAATAGGATGCCGAGGCGTTATGTTTCAGTGGGAACGACAATCTTGGTGAAGTTGACGGGTTACTCTCCGTCCGTTCTGTAGACTTCGTAGAAATTGACAAAGATGGACTGCAGATGGTGTGATAAACATTGAGACTAGTTTCAACTGATATTTGTCTTTTTAACAAACAACAGACACGGAGCAATTCAAACTCACAATATTCCATTAAATTCTATATTTTACACGGTTATATATTATTCACTGCTCCTCCTCCTCCTCCATACCATATTTGTCGCATCAGTTTCGTTTAAGACCGATGTAGCTGCTGTTTCCCAGTACGCAGTTCATTTGAAGAGAGGTATTTACTAAACTTAGAACAAATGTTGATATTGCATTGGCGATCTTAAGTATTTACGTAACGTTGATGGTTGTTGATATTGTCTCATCATGCAAAATTTGCGAACACATTCCCGTCTACAGTTAACCGACAACACCGGAGTGTTGTATAACCCGTCTTTATTGCCACCTCAAACCAAGACTGGAAATTTACAGGATGTCTGTATTACACGCTTTTAATGAAAAAAAGGAAAGCAAATAGGACAAAACAAATAAACAAAATAATGTCTGATTTGAAGATTGTTTCACCTGATAGTTGTCATAGTTGCTTTAAATATTTCTATTTCAACTTCCTTGTAAATAATTAATCCCTTTAAAGTTTGCTCTTTTGTACGGCCAAAGAAAGCATGGCCTAGTTTGAGCTTTTAAGCTTATAACGTGGCGAAAATAAAGAAAAAAATATTTTGAAATATAAACACAATCTTTCACTTTTCAAATGCAGTTTTTCTTAGCTTGAAATTGCGAACAGGAGGTCCGAGCTCTTTGAGTTTCTGTTCCTAGTCCTTATTTATGTTTCTGGACGTTCATTCATGACAAGTCGATTTTTATAATCCGTGCGAAACAAAAAATATAATTTGTTTCTTTCTATACAAATGTTTCACCCCAAACGGCCTTTTTCCCACTTGCTAAATACATAAGTAGTGAGGTCTAAACCTGTAAGGAAGCCTTTGTTGGGAATGACACGGGTTCCCGGCAAGTATAAGCGTTATCCACATGACTAATGGTCTTCGCCGAGAAACGAAGTCCTAAGCTAAGTACGCTTTAGTTTCCAAGTTTAGGGACAAATTTATGCAATTCTGTGGCTTTGCTTTAAATCCATTGACGTATGCGAGTTAAATGATTGTATTTGAATTTCAACTCCACTGCGTGGCAAAGGGTGCCGACAAAGCCGGAAGAATATTTTTGAGCTCTCAACCTGTTTAATAACTTTATATCGTTCTTCCGTACATACTTATTGTCACTTATGTATTGGTTCATGGAATTACAGAATTGAATACCAAAGTAGAATAAATAAAATGGATCTTCGGATCTGAAAGAAGTGTTGCTTAGCATAGGGTCCGGTCACTGGAGGGAGACTGTCGGGACCATGGTATCAAAGCAAGTCTTGGTCGTGGGTTTGCTGCTAATAGTCAGCAGCTGTTCTGGAGGTAAGCCACATGTTTATGTCCCACAGATTGCAGATAGCCGCAGTCAATGTAAAACTCAAGAGTCAAGCTTTTATGAAGAAGTTTTCAGGAATAAATAACGCTGAATGAGTCAGTTAAGCGAAACTTAAGTAGTTACGCTTCGTATCATCTCTCTCAAGTTGATCCTTTGGGAGAGTAGAGTGAGCCAAGCAAAAGTAAAATGCTCATCAAGACTCTTACAGTTGTCTGTTTACTCGCAATTTCACAGTGTCTTGTGATTTTTTCAGATTTTCAGGCCGAAGATGCGAAAAATTTTGACTTAGGTGAGTTACATTAATGTCTGCTCGTGGAGGTGACCTTTTTATCATCCGGCGGGGAAACAAATTGAGACGTGCGTTTAATTTCTTAAACCCCGGAAAACATTTAAGGCCTGAGAAGTATTTTTCCAGCTGGTTTTCTGTCGACTAGTGTTAGCTTTTTGGGCAAGCTAGCCCAATGTTTTTGTCAATTTGTAGCGTACCTTTTTATAGCGTACCTTTTTTTAAATAGAGTTATTTCTAATTCGCTGTGCTCTCAGACGTCGACGCTGAAGATGAACAGCCAGATGAGCTAGGTGCGCGATAGATATGGCTAGGTGTTAGTGATTATGAAAAAATGAACTTAATTTATAGCTTTACCAATAAATATTAACGTGATCCAGTGATTCAATTGGAGTAGACCTCCAATGATGTTCCCTTATTATTTTTTCTTCCAGAAACTGAAGACGTGTCAGATGAGGAAGGTATAGAATATATTCATGCTACCAATTCTTAGCAATTACGTTTACGTCATGAATTGCTTGATATTCTTATCCAGACGCTAAGTTTGAATTTTTGCCTTCTCGTCCCTGAGGCTTGTCCAGTTTTTCTAGTCTTGCTCTTGCTTTAAAACGATTAAAACTTATCGCCTTCGCCAAGCCATGTAATGATTAGAATTAGAAACGAACGAAAAAGTATCTATTCACATTTTCGTTTTTGTTTTCAGATTCTCCAATCGAAATAATCGACGAATCAGGTGAGATACATTGCCAGTCTATTTAGAAGCCTTTGTTTTATCCTATAGCTAGGTGAGCTGATTCGTATGTACTGTTAAGTTCTCGCACGTTTGTATGGATCTGTTGACATTAAGAGTGACTTTCAGGGTGCTTTACGAAAGCATTGCATAAAATGCCTTTAACAATATTAACCACATACCAATATAATAAAAAGAAAACCGATATGTGATTTTTACACACAAATTCAGTGTGTGTTTTCGTTATTTCATTTATTCACTTTCATTTTAGCACAGATTCTACTGATGAACTAGCTGAAGAAGCAGCAGGTATGATGCCAGTTAATCAAAAGGCATCTTTGAAATGCAATCAGAGGGGTTGAATATCTTATATGCGTAATCGTTCTTTATAGACCGCTAACTTTGACACTTAAGAGGGATGTTCGTTCTGCGGTCTGGATACGACAAGAAAGCAAACAAAGTGCAAATACTATACTAGTTTTTAGAGTAATCAGTGCTGAAAGCTGGTTTTATTTATATGTTTGCTTCAGTGAATAGATTTACCGAAATTCCCTTAAATTTTACTATACGTTTACCGCTAGAATATATAAATGCCATCGAAGTGGGATGAACATGTAGGTACTAATGGAACATCGCTGAAAATAAGAAGGGCTTATGTTATTCCGTCGTAAACGGTACAAACATATA
The DNA here is from genome assembly GCA_016490735.1 of Pachyseris speciosa. Lineage (NCBI taxonomy): Eukaryota > Metazoa > Cnidaria > Anthozoa > Scleractinia > Pachyseridae > Pachyseris > Pachyseris speciosa. Next base: position 15,321 of record JAEMWC010000244.1, on the reverse strand, counting down.
CAAACCACCATCAGGTTTTGTTGCACTTATTTATCTCTGCACTATGTTTCTCTTTTGTCAGACGATGCTGTCAAACACGACATTGATGACGAAGGTACAATTTTTTTCTTAAGCGTCTTTTTGTTCAGGTCTCATTAATACATTTTCAAATGCATACATCTTGCTGATTATTCCCAGAGAACGATTGGGCACAAGTTAGAGCGGCCTCAGCTCTAACTCACGTTCATATTTCTCCAGATCCTTCCTACATAACTTAAATGCATTACAGCATTACATATACACCCACTTTAGATGTATAGTCTTCTCATCCTCCTCGTTGTTTTTTCGGTTATTACTGATGGTTTTATGGAAATAAACTGTACTAAACGTACTATCTTGTTTTTATAATCAGTGGCATCGGACGAAGATACGGTCGACGAGGCAGGTAGTTATAACTTGTTAATATGTTATTTACGTTTTTATCTATATATTTGTTTGCTTAAAACATAGCAATCTACCTCGTCATATTACTTGTATTTTATAATACCATTTGCCCAGCTATAGTGATTTTAGGACAACCGTAACAAGCTCTCCTTAAACGGTGTTAAGAGGAAATATTATCATTTTAGTTTCATTTCCCTCTTTTAGAGGACGCTTATGATGAGCCTGGTGAACTAGGTAACCATGAACAAGCTATTTTTCTAACGATTTAAACCAAAATTAAAGACATTTTTGTCGTTACGTTCACTGTGTTTCTTTTAGCACATTTAGAACAATAACGAAGGAAAACGCACACAATCTCTGCCATCTAGAGGTTTGGGAATAGGAGTATTCAAATTAATTTGAATATGTTAGCTCTGCCCAGACCATTGGAGCATGCGGTGTGTGGATTCACTAGATATTGCTGTTACCACAGCCACAAATATAAATTTATCTTTATGGTCATTTTTACAAATGGCGACTCTCAAAAAGTTAAACGTCAAAGGGGAGTTTTTTTTTTTAATTTGCGATTTAAAAACATACAAACAAAAAAAACAAAGAAGTAAGCAAGGAAACATTTTTAACAAGCAAACAAACAAACAAAATGAATATGTGAATGGTCATCGCAGTTATGACCACTTCTTAAGCAGCAGTGAAAATAAAGCCTGATTTTTTTCCAGGCTTTATTTTCACTACTGCTTAAGTAGTGGTCATAACTGCGATGATCACTCACATATTAATTCTTTAATCCGCAGTTTAAATACATATGATTTTCATATATTTCTCAAACAAAAAATTATTAGGCCCAGTATGTAGTCGCCTTGGTTTGACAGTAGAAGTGGCAGCAGTAGTAATTCTCCTGAAAATCTTTTACCTTTTTTTTTTGCTATTAGCCTTCAGTTTTTGCTGAATTGGGAAAACGACTCCGTAAGTGAATAACATTCAGATTGTAAAATTGTTCCTCGTCATATACTCAAACAAATGTTTTAGATAGGCATTTTAGCCAGAGTATCAGGCTTTTCTTTAGAGGTTTCTTTATCAATGAGGTTTCTTTATCACGGCGAGGAAGAGGGGGAGGGGAAGGGAGGGGGCGTGTAAGAAAAGCCTGACAGAGAGTTTTTGCAATTCAGCCTACCACATCACATCGTTACAATATCAGTACTGCTTTCGTGTAACCCATCTGTCAAATCTGTTTACTGCTATGTCTAAAATAGCGCGCTTTCGGTTTAAATCTGTCGTGTAATAAACGTTTCACCGTTATGGAATTGTATCTGAAAATATTTGCGTAATTTGTCGTTGAGATCTGCACTTAAATACGTCATGTGTGCTGCTACGGTGCCACTGTTCTGTGAAACAGTTTTCGAGAACTTTTAACGGAATTAAAGCAATCATACTTGCAAAGTGTTAGGCACTATAGGTATTGTTGTTAGTTAATGATCCTAGGGGTCATTATCGCCTACGCTTGGTCTGGGAAAAAGTGAGCTAGAAAGATTAGTGTCAACTGTTACAAGCTGCTTGCGGAGTTGGAGCAGGCATTTGTGGTTGTTTCAGTTGGAGAAAAGGCTGCTTCTAACAACAAAAGTATCGAAATTGCGAACAGCCATATCTAACACCTACTGGAATTTATCCAACAGTCAAGCTTCAAAAAGGCATCAAAAGTACGGGTAAAACCAACTTACGAAGGACCAAATCCTTGACCTTCATCGATAAGGTCACTATGTAGAACCCAAAACCCCGGCGTCAATTAAGAAATAATGATCTTATGAACGTTCTTTGAACGTTTATTTGATACCAACCATGAACGTCAAACCAAACTGACGTGTCGATTCAAAACATTCTGATTTGGCTAAAATAAAGTGAATTTTTTTTCTGGATATTTGTACCCATAGAGGTGTTCCATGAGCAGTATTCTTCGATATTTGAAAGGATCTGTACTTCCAAACACGATCTCTATCTTCCCAAGATCAACATTATTACATCTACCGCTTACACTGACTCTTTCTATTTGTTGTTTTATGATCAATACATACGGTGCCCTTGATGTCAACTCGGCTGGTATTTCCACTGCATTTGATGGGTGTCTTATATTTTCGCTACAGAGGATCCACACCCATGGTGGTCTTCTAGACGAAGAAAAGCTCAACCAAAACCAAAACCACGAAGACCTAGACCTCAACCAAGTGGAGGTGGTGGTGGGTTTTGGTGGAGAAGAAAACCACAGCCGAAACCTAGACCCAGGCGTCCTGCACCTCGACCTCGACCAAGGCCACCTGGACCCCCAAACCTAGACCAAGACCTCAACCGGGAGGAGGTGGTGGGTTTTGGTGGAGGAAAAGACCACAACCAAAACCTAGACCGCCGACTAGACCAGTAAGGCCCAAACCTCCTGTACCTCGGCCTCGACCAAGGCCACCTCCACGTAAGTAGTATGGTAATAAGAATGTTAGTGGATATTGTACACGACATGCAGGAACATAAATCGCCATTGTCACTGTATTGATAATATTGTCAGAACAACATAAACTATAACCAGTAAAAATATTATCTAAATATCTGGAGCACGTTCTTAAGAAAAAAACAAGAAAAACAAATAACAAATAAATCAGCAAGACAGTTAACATTTCTATTGATCTGTTATTACTGAGGTAATGTATTATACAGGGGAAAAATAAAAACAAAAATAATGTTCTCGCAAAGTGCCTTTCTCTCCCAAAGTATATTTTTCCTTGTTGGTGGTCTTACAATGTATTAAGCATGATTTCTAGGGACGAGAAATGGAGTCAGGACCCACCTAAACAATTTTTAAGCATTATAAACTGCCCCGTTAAAGAAAATTGCCCATTGCAGAAAAACTGACATTTCGAGCATTTGCATGTCAATCAGAACCAATTGGTTAGTTTCCGAACACTGAAGGGCTGCCTCTCAAAAAGCCAGCTTTTCAATCTTTTTCTGGTTCGCATTTGTTAATTACCTTATCAACCCAGTTGATGAAACGGGGGGGGGGGGAGGGCAATCCGCTCTCACTCCCTTACCCTAAACTAAAGTCCGATAATTCTTAAAACTCCTATTATGTTGTTTCTTTGAATTCAGCCTCAGGAAGTTCGTGTTCAATTACGACCTACCGTGGTTCCAATTTTCGCAACTCTGCACGAGTTGAAAGAGGATTTCTCAGCGCTATGAATCGCATTAACAGTTACGCGGGAGCTTGTGGTGTGCAGGTCAGTAACCAGTGATAGATTTCTTCTCTTTTTGCTTGTTTTTCGCCTCTTTGGACTTTTCTTTCAAGACATTGTAAGTACTGTTTATGTGAATAGCGAATCACTTCACTTATGAGATGAAACAGTGCTACAAGCACGAGTTGCAAAAAATGTTGACACACTCCCAATAAAAACTCACTCTTCTGCTAAAACTCTCCTTTGACAGTTACTGCACAACAGGCAACTGAAGACTTCCCCCTCCCTCTCCATTAATCAATTTTGTTGGACCACATTTTCTGCATGGCCTCGCATCTGTACGAACCGAAATTGTGGTCCAACAACATTGATAAGTGGGGGGGCCTCTTTGAGTCGGAATTAAGTGTACCCTCTCTCACAAGTATTTTTGCAACTGGTTGTAGCAAGATAGCGCTCGAAGTGAGTTCATAGCAAAAAATTCTTAACTTGGAATGCTTCAGAATTGTTCTCATTTGAAAAAAGGAATAGACAGAGTTTGTTATTCCATGAGAAGCAATTTTACCATTTTCGTTCCAAAATGTGCCAAAATGTACAAGAACCTATGCAGAAATGTATTCAATAGAAGATGGCATATAAGCGGAATTCTCCAATGGACTTTACGAAATGGCTTTCAGCCAAAAACCCTTGGGCTCTAAATTAGCAATTTCACCTGCTAGTAAAGAGATGAATTTTATTTGATTGGCTAATAGAGAAAAGAGTAATTTTTTTGGCACAAGGAAAAGTCTCAATCGTTAATTCCGTCTCGGTCGGGCACACCTTTTTGCCGTCATTCCCTGTGGTCACTGCTTCTGGTGCTTGCTAAATACTTATACATAGGGTGATCTAGTAAATAATACCGATAAAGTTTACTAATAAAGCATTAATGTTCAGTACAGTTCAGTATACCTTAAGAGTTCCACCCTATGTACATGTTTTTGCTATATAGTTTATCGAAGAGGTTTCGTAAGATTGGGAGTTTACCTGTAACTCTAATAACACTCCAAAATATATGGACCGAATACAACTTATTGAACTTATTCATAAAATAATGAAGAACGAAATGCCTTTTGGTTGTGACCTTTTCAAGGAGTTTGCTGGAGTTTCCCATAATTCTGATATCAGTTCTTTTACCCGGTAACGGATGGTATTATCTTGTGGAAAGGTTACTTTGAATCGTCATTTCACTTTGTGTTTTCCAGATATTAGTTACAAGTTCTTTCAGGAATTCGGGTGCGTCCAGAAGCAATCACAAAGTGGGACATGCGATTGATATGAATCCGTTTGACCGTGGGGCAATCTGCACATGGAAGAGCGGATGCCTGACAAATCCTCCAGCGCGGTTTAGTGGTGTGAGGTGCTTCATTGCAAGAATACGGGGGGATCGTCCAAATCTTCGCTGGGGCGGAGACTTCAAAGCCCATGACCCAGTTCACATTGATGATGGATTGAATATTAACAATCCTTCTTTGTATGACCGACTTCGTGCCTCTTGTATAAGAGTTGGTTAGTGTCTGACAGTTGGAGAATTCCAGTTTACTGTATCCCTCCTCTCATTATTGCATGAACTCTGAATTGAAAACTTAGCAAACATTTGCGGTTTACGATGCAGACAGTTGCAAAAACAAACGCCTTTAAAAAAGGGTTTGAATGACCATAGTGATCGATGTGTTGTGATTGGGGACATCCATTAAGTTCATTTGTTTATTCCTGTTTTCTACCCCCATAACCGTGAACAACGGAAGCAAAGAACGCAATCGTCAGTTAGGTTCTAAGTAAAAGGTTTGCATGTTAATGAAAGTATCTGGAACTGGAATTATTCAGCGGACAGACTCTTAAGCAATCATTTAATTCATGGATTGTAAAAAGTGCTTTCTAAATTGGCTGCTTGTAGCGAGATTTTCAATGGCGCTAGAATAACTGTTGAACCTGAATGGCACTGTAGTTTTCAATTTATGTTAATCGTTGATACTGTGGCTGTATGATTAAATCAAATCTAACGAATATCTAGAGTGCTATCATTTGTCCAACGAAAACACACGTCTTTCGTTTTCTCTCTTTGGGTTTACCGTAAGTCCTCTCAGAAGATACGCATGAGCAAAAGCTAAGCTTTCGCAGATACTGTCGGTATTATTGATCTAACTGGAATTACTTTATGTCTCTCTCTTTCTCCGTAGTTTCTCTCTGTCCATACTCAAAGCCCTAATGAAATCTGAGATAATTCCATGGGCATGGGGTTTGGTATTGATATTAATCAGGAATTCCATAGACAAATCAACAATTGCTTATAGAAAAATACATATGCAGAAATAAAACGCAATCCAGTTTAAAACTCCATCCGTATATTTTTTGTTTTCACTTACGCCCTCTGGTACATGATGGAATTCATTTTGGTGTAAACTGTCAGAGAGAATGTGGGCGGTATTTAAAAAAGAACTGCGTGTACACATATTGGCAGATTCTTCCGAATATGTGGTCGTATAGATACTGTACCCTTCCATATTCGTCGTCTAACGAAACATCCAAAGTGAGTGAAATAAGAAATACAACATGATAGAAATGCGTGAAACCCCAAATGAAACCTCAAAACAAAATTCGAGTTCCAGATGGGATTAGAACTCACGAGCCACCGTGATCTAGACGGACGCTCAAACCGCTGAGCTACTGGAGACTCTATGGTGAGCAAGGGTGAATTGTGGGCTTTGACCGGAACCACATCACGCGGTCACACAGCCAAATAATGACTAGCACACTCATAACTGCATCACGCAGTCACATTAAAGCATATCAAAGATGCAACCATCCAAGACCTTCAAAGTGAGTGTTTATAACGAAACATCAAAACCCTCAAACCTGTATGTCTATAAATCTGTGATCCTGAACGTACCCTACGATTTATGCACCTATCAATGTTAGTCCCGTGGGGGTGGGGGGGGGGGGATTCCGGATGGGGTGGGGACTTTGATCTGAAACGCAAATTTTGTGTCAAACCTCCCCACCCTTGGGTTCAAAGTTCCCTACTGTAGGGATTGAGATCCAAGAGGTTGACACTCAGGTTTAAAAATCCCAGTTTTTTCTTTTAACAACGGGAATGAAAGAACACTTGGGCAAATTTTCATAACCTTTCTTTCCTCCATCTTGTGCGTGCCTCACGGGAACTTCTGGTATTTCCATGATGGCAAAGTCACTCGTATGAGTCGTATCCGGGCTCTGCTTTGTCGGCCAGTTTCAAGAAGGCAGTATCGCAGCATGTATTATACCATGGCAAAGTCGAAGCCCGGGAAACGGTCTTTTATTAATGTTTCTTCAGTTTTCAAGTTTGATCAAACCTCCCCACCCTGGGCCAACATTCTCTTCAAGTTGTCAAAATTCCTCACCCGGGGCAGGAGATGTCAATCAAAGTCCCCACCATATCCCGTTCCCCCCCCCCCCTCCTCAACGGGACTAACATTGATAGGTGCATTATAGATTAATTCATATTCAACGGCAATTTTGTGGGCTTTCACAGCTGTTATTATATTCCCCGGTTCCCTCCCCGATTTTGAACCCACCCTAGTTGACCGCTCCTTATTGGTATTTTTAATTTGTAATTCATCGCTACTAACGAAGCCTGCAGCAGAACACGAGCTCTTCCTTTTATTTGGATTTAACTTGTGAAGGTCTTTCTTTAGGCGCCTTGTTGGAGCATCACTAGCTCCTCAAACCATCAGAATGTAATCCATCTAGTACAAGGCTTCAAAATTTTTGAAGACTTTTGCGAAACAGGTATCCCTTGCGAAGGAACTTAACTAATCGTATTAAAGTTTGATTGAAAAGAACTTTCTTCCGACGGCATCTCACTCTGAAAGAAGGTAACTGAAGTCGAGTATTGCAGATGCAGCAATGTAACCACCTCCTACACATTGCTATGCTGGTACTGAGATGTGATTCGAACTGGCAACTGGCCATTAAAAGAAAAACAGAAAATATTCTAATTTAATTGCCTGTGTTTAATTATATTCCGCAGTCTAAATTTGGATGATTCACCAGTGGTTTTCCTGGCTTTCTCTAGGCATTTATATCTGAATACAGGCTTTCAGTTTCTTGTGGCTAAAATTCATTTTTAATCAAACGCACGATTAAGGCCTTTAAATTCCTCTGAGACAAGAAGAAATGGTAAGTGAAAATGGGCGCTGCGCAAACAAGTAATGAATGATTCAATGAACCCTTAAGAAACGTCAAGATAGAGTAAAATTACTCTTAACGATGACGTAAGACCAGTTTATGAAAACCACAATATCATACGGCTTCGTGTGTCCTTATTAACTTCCTTCAGATCTGAGTCAGTAGTGAAGGCCCAAATATTGCCAAATCACCCTTTAGACGCGTAATATTAAGTAATGGCATCCTAATAATCTACCCACACGATTCGAAGTAAATAAAACTCAATACAGGTGAATCCTTCCGTGGGAACAACTGTGATGACATACCAGATATGTTCGGGCAAAGATTCATTCAACTGCATTGAATAAAGGTGGTTTACGTTGCTTTCATGAATTCTGCAAAATTTTTTCTCGTTTCTGTTACTATAATAATAATAATAATAATTATAATAATAATAATAATAATATGTGTTTTTAGCTAATAATCAATAAAGATTTCAAGTTATAACAATAATAATAATAATAGTAATAATGATATTTTTAATAATATTTTTAATAATAATGACAGTCTTTATTTCTACTTCAAAATATTTACAGTAATTACAGAAGGTATGATAAAAAATATATTTACATGTATCCTTAATTTATTAGAACATGGACTTTCCCTGGATAAAATAATAATCTCAACTGAAAAGTGAATTGAACACAGGGATATTAAAATGATGGAAAATAATAATAATAATAATAATAATAATAATAATAATAATTTTATTACTTATATAGCGCAAAATTCATTAAGATATATGATCTGATCATACATTCAATTATGCAATTGCAGAAGACTAGGCAATGGACAAAACATTTTGTTTTTCTTTTTGCTGTAGGAATTTACTGAAGGACTTTATTTTGACAGTAAATAGCTGAGTCGTTTCCACTTCGCCCAATATCCACCAAATAAAGGGCTTATGAAATGGAGCATGGCCTGTTTTACTTTTGTCAAAATGCATAAGTACAATGACTGGGCTTACTACAATTTGGTTTAGGTTTTAGCTGGCTGAAACAATTACATCATTTTCATTTAAAACGTTTCCCCTTTTTCGCAATATTCTTGTCAACTTCATTAGCCATTTTCCAAACGTGGCTACAAGGAAGTGCTCAACTGATGTCACTGTATTGGCAATTCTTGGCAAACGAAACAAAACAAACTTATCAATACCTACAAAAGCTGTACCTAAATACATATAAAAATGTAGTATGAGTTAAAAGTTATATAGCTGTAAGGCATACCAAATAGGTAGCAAGTTGGTTGAGTACCGTTCTGGTTTTTTAACTTCACTCTTCCTTCGATTCCTTTTTTGTGTTTCTTTTCCTGTTTGGACACAAAACTGACCCAAGGAAAGCCATGCGAAGTGCTCGATGCCAGTAAAAAACAATAATCGTGGACCTCCGCTTGTAGGCTTTATTAAATATAGATATTACTACCCTTTTTGCTCAAAGGGATGAGTAGACATCGATCAATAATTATTGGCTCGCGCGTTTGATTTTGCTCAGTCAAAGGTTAAGAAGGATTATCTCAATTAATAAAGTTCAAAATCCAGGCCACATTTTTGAGTCATGCTCGTTAATCTAAGTAATTTCAAATCTCGGACAAGAAACTAACCAATCGATTTTGGCTCTTTTCATCGAGTCCTATAGATTTCAGTGATCTTGGCGAATCTTTGCACAAGCATTGAAAATATGCTACGCCATGGAATGAGTAACAATATTTCCAGCTACTTGGTATACTTGAAACAAAGACAGGAAGACCAAACTGTGTGCTCTCGGATATTTAGCCTGGAAGTAGAAGGCTGTGGTATTGCAATGTGGCCATTTTTCGGCTTTTCGGTAAGTTGTTACGTTCCACCCATTTTGAGATGTGCCACCTATTTTTCGGTATTTTAGAAAAGAAAGTCCTTAAGTTCACTGTATTGAAACACAATATATAACAAATATTGTGACCGGACACAAAACTCACAAGCGCCGACTATTTGTAAAAAGGTTACCGAGTAACAGTTACTACTCCATCCGAAATGCTTCCTTGCCGGCACTCTAAGGTGGAAAATAACTGAATTTGTTTATCACCTCAATATAACTCTCCCATGTACAATATAACGGCACATTCATGTATTGGGAGTAGTATTTTTCGATATTTTCAGTGCAATAAAGTGTATAAAAGCACATTTTAGGCTGGTCTTTCCCGGGCTTAGTGTCAGCGCTCATCTCTTGTAGCCATGGGCTCAAAACTGCTCTTGATTGCAGTTCTGCTGCTAGTGCTTGGGGTCTGTTATGAAGGTAAGCTTAAACTAGCTAATTAAGAAGACAAGCAGAAAGGAAATGGCTCAGTTTTTCAAGAAAGCTTTAATTTCCTTTTGCCTTTTAAAAGCTTCTATCTTTGTACAGTGGCGTAGCGAGGTATACCTTTACCTTACCCTAAACCAAAAGGTTCCCCTCTTCTTTTTTTTAGGAACTGAATGTAACGATAATGCATGATTTTATTTTGTATCCGTCCGGAGAGCGACACTTTTTCTTTGCCAGCTTGACCCCAGTTCAACTCATATCTTAAACACTCCGTAGAATTTTACTCAATCACCCTTGAGAGAAATTTCTGGCAACTGAGATAGTTCTGCGTTGTACTTGGAAGGTTGCGTTTGATGATATTAACACATGCATTTGTTCCCTTATCTTGTTTCAGCCCTTCCCACGGGAAAGGATGGTAAGTAGACCAGATTACAAACAGCGATCCCTCTTTCAAGCACACAATGAATTTGTAATTCATTGAGGATTTGTTTCCTCGTCTGAGATATGGAATGATATTAATTTGAACAAAATAGCCCAATTACAGATGAAATTGAAGGACAAAACTTTAACGATCCTTTTCTTGTTGTTTTTCTTCTCGGTTTTTCTTGATCTTGTTCTTGTTTTTCTTCTTTAATTACGTAACTCGTCCTTGTTGTTTCAGATGCTCTGGTCGAAGATGCGTTAGCAGTAGGTAAGGTTACATCTCTATATTTACTGACAAATAGTGAAACTTAAGTCACCATACATAAAATACTATTTTATAACTCATAAGGCCAGAGCTATATTCTTAGAACCACACTTTTGACCGCCTTATCGTTGGCTTAATGAAACTGGGAAAACCATTGGACCACAAATTCAGTTTTTTTGGTAGTGTCGTGACTGGCTAAACTATGTTAAACTACTTGGCATGAGATTTCCAACAGAAGCCGGCACTACCTTGGTTTTAGTGCATCATGAAAAAATGACCAGAACCTACAAGTGAGCGATAATAGAAAGTGAAGATGAAAGTGGACCCATAAAGTCCTCGAACACCTTTATTGCAAAAGCACATCCCATTACAAAGCTCTCTTAGGGAATTCTGTACCATGATTAATTGAATCTAAAATGAATGCGGTTTGGAAAAGTGATCACGACTGGTTAAGTTGGTAGAACCTTCACACCTTCACAATCAGAGTTATATATAACTTTGCCTGAGAAAAAGCACCTTTATTTGTAATTATATAATAAGGTTAATAGTTAGCGGGTTGTGATTGGTTCTTAGCTATGACCTATTAGAGGACAGATGCACAGATTACGTCATCACGACCCACTTTTATCCAGAAATGTGAAATAAACAAGTTTTTCGCTTGCATTTTGTTTCTTTATTAACATTTTACAACATGGAATTTATTTGTTAAATAGATCATTCCAGAATTATAGCTAACAATGTTAGGCCTATTTTATTTTCTTACTCTGTACATAGGGATTTATGTAATTCTGACGTCTTATACCACCATTTCCATATTCCATATTAAATGCCTCTTAAAGTTGGCTAGATGCTGCCGTTAAGTATGTACTTTTTTAAGCAAAGTACTTTGACTGTATGTAGTTAATTAGTATGCCAAATTAGCCTGCAGAGGCTAAAAGTATTCACACTTAAAAAAAGGTTTGACTTACATACTTACCTATCTATGTTCTTGTAAATTATATTTCTTAGGCAGTAATTTTTATTGCAGACAGTGTAAAATTAAAACAAAAAACAAAAATAAAGAAGGGAGAGGAACAGTAACCATAATATTGCATCTATTTATTTCATAGTAAAGAACACGGAAGATAATCAAGAGGGAGGGGGTAAGGCAATTTTCTATCTAATTATCCCCCATTTCTAAAATGAAATTCAGTTCTTGTTTCAACCTTCATGTCAGTTTACTAGATAACTTTCACTAGATCAGCAGTATTGGTTTTTGTTTGTTTGTTTTCTCACATGATGAATATGCATAGAAAGAAATACATTACAAAATACACGAGAAATTGCACCTTGCTGTGTTCCTGGCTTAACTGTCCGAGAGATCTAAACCCGCATCCTTCTTCTTCATATATTTTTTGTTAGCAGAGTACGATGATAACTCTGAAGACTATCCAGAAGAATTTGGTAAGTTACTTTGCACAGACCATAATTTTAAAACAAATCTAAGCTTGGGTTTTTTTTTATAAACGTTCTAAAGGTCTTGTTGAAAATTTTGCAGTCATTTTTGGCCGAGTGGTGATTTCAACATAAAGAATGAGCGGCAAACTCAACCAACGTTCGAGTTAGTATGAATAATCATTTAAATATAGGTTCATTTATCGGATGGTAAACTTTGATCTTGAATCTCAGTTCCCTAACGATTCTTGAAATGATCATGATTTTCAAAATTTCTTGGCTCCAGTTATTGTGCTACATCCTAATACTATTTTAACTGTTCAGCATTTAGTTAACGTCAGTATCCGGCTTTTATAGTGACCTTTACAAACCAAACACTTCCAGAGGTGTATATGCCTCTCACCGCAACTGACAGTTGGAGCCAAAAGACGGTCTAAATGCCTGGTGTACACTCGCCCATTATAATTGTTTACTTTAATTTTCTCAGATGATGCCGAGGATGACGATACCGAAGAAATGGGTAGGTTGGTCTCGTTGGAAACACACATAATGTGTTGGAATATTTATAATAATTTATGTTGCACGGTGGACTGTTCCTATTGGTTGAGTTTACATATGTCGCCATCTTTGTTGTTCGGTTCAGGTTGTTGTGCTCGCTAGCACGTGTTTACAGCAAGTAGTGATATTAAAAGTCCTTAAAGTTCGTGCGTTCGACAGATTTCTTCTAACAGGTTATGGGCCCAGGACATTAAGTTATTGCTGTAAGAAGGACAGATTTCTTCTAACATAATGCACCTGACAAAGACAACGACATCCGCTATCTGAAATATGGAGGGTGCAAGATCAACGCTCTACGATGCCAAGTTACCACTGGAATTCTGGGCAGAAGCTTGTAGCACAGCAGCAGTTTACCTTCACAACAGAAGTCCCCAACAGCATTGAAGGGTGAAACCCCATTTGAGTGTTTGTTTGGTAGAAGACCATACATTCATCTGAGAGTCTTTGGCTGTGTGAGCTATGTACACATCCCAGATAATCAGCGCAGAAAACTAGATGCTAAAACCCACAAAGCAATCTTTGTTGGATTTCCTCCTGGTGTCAAGGGATACAAAATGTATCATTTGGAGAAGAAGTTTGTTGTGAGTCGAGAATTCAGCTCTTTGAAGAGAACTTTGATCATTTTGATGATCAATCAAAGGATGAAGCCCAAACAGAGCTGAGGAGCATATTTCCAGATATGAACCAAGAAATTGAAAGTGTTCCAGACAATTCCTTACTTGAGGAATCTGCAGTTCCAGAAGACGTTAAAACCTCCAGTTGAAAAGAATGAAGAATCTGCAGTTCCAGAAGATGTTAAACCTCCAGTTCAAAAGAATGAAGAACCTGCGGTTCCAGAGGATGCTAAACCACCAGCTCCAGAGAATGTTGAAACAGTGGCAGCACCAAATGAAGAAGTGCTAGTGAAAAGAACATATGAAGATGCTTTTATGGAAGAAGTACGAAACCTAGGACCAGTAAGGCAGCGCAGAATGCCAAGCAGATTCCAAGATTATGATTGTCTACTAGCTAATTCAGAGATTGATGAGCCAAAAACAGTTCAAGAAGCATTGAATGGTGAACAGTCTACACAGTGGAGAGAAGCCACGGAGGCAGAATACTCTTCTTTATTAAAGAATGACACATTTGAACTAGTCCCTCCACCTGAAGGAAAGAACATCGTTGGATCTCGCTGGGTCCTGAAAGTCAAGCGTGATGAAGATGGTCGTGTAGATCGTTTCAAAGCGAGACTTGTTGCCCAATGATATTCTCAAGTGAAAGGTGTTGATTATGAAGAATTGTTTCACCAGTGGCTCGATACACATCTGTGAGATCGTTGCTTGTGCTAGCTAATGCACATGATCTGGAAATACATCAAATGGATGTAAAAACTGCCTTTTTGAATGGTTCATTGGACTGTGAAACTTACATGTCTCAACCAGAAGGATTCGTTGATCCTGACAGACCAAGTCATGCTTGCAAGCTGAAAAAGAGCATTTATGGACTTAAACAGTCGGCTCGTTGTTGGAACACTACTCTTGATGAGTATCTAAAGTCAGCTGGTTATCGCAAGAGTGATGCTGATGGATGTGTTTATGTTAAATCAGTGAAAGAAGCTGATGGTCTTATCAGTTTTGTGATATTGGGTGTGTATGTTGATGACATCATTCCAGTATCAAATAACCCTGCATTGCTGAAAGATGAGAAAGCTGCTTTTGTGTGAAAGATTTGAAATGACTGACCAATGTGAGATACACTATCTCCTTGGTATGTCAATCAAGAGAGACAGAGAGTGCAGAACATTGGCGATAAACCAACCCAACTACCTGGTGAAAGTTCTCAAGAAATTTGGAATGGAAAATTGCAAATCTGTTTCTACTCCACTTGAGCCTGGTAGAAAGTTTCAGCAGTTATCACCAAGTGATGAGCCCTTTGATGTTCACATCTACCAACAAGCAATTGGATGCCTGACCTACATGTCAACTGTAACAAGACCAAATATTGCTGCAGCAGTTGGAGTCCTATCCCAGTATATGTCAAGGCCAAGAAAATCACTGGATGGGCGTGAAACGTATTCTACGATACCTCAAAGGAACTTTGCAATATGGTCTGAGATTTTCTGCTCATGAAGAGAAACCAGAACTGTTTGGCTACAGTGATGCACATTGGGCAGGAGATGTTGACGCTCGCAGATCGACATCAGGATATGTGTTTCAGTTTGGGGTGGTACAGTCAGTTGGTCAAGCAGGAAACAGTCACCGTTGCCAAGTCCTCTATTGAAGCTGAATATGTTGCTTTGAGTTCAGCTACACAGGAAGCTGTATGGCTACGCCGTTTGATGAAAGATCTTGGAAGACAGATGGATGCCCCAACTACCATCTATGAAGACCATCAAGGAGCCATTGAACTGGCAAAGAACGCTAAGTACCATAACAGAACTAAGCATATTGACATTTGTCATCATTTTGTTAGTGAAAGAGTCGTTTCTAATGTAATCAGAGTGATTTATTGTCAA
>JAEMWC010000243.1:985000-1002466 GCA_016490735.1 Pachyseris speciosa | reverse complement strand
CAATTCGTGTCGCACTACATTGTGGGAGACGTTTCCAAAACACGCAGCGTTATGCCACAATAACCCATTTCAAGGGGAAAAAAAAAAACCTAGGGTTGGGGTACTGGGGGCCAAAGTCGGATGCACAGGATGTCCAACATTCGTGTCGCACTACATTGTGGGAGACGTTTCCAAAACACGCAGCGTTATGCCACAATAA
Organism: Pachyseris speciosa; assembly: GCA_016490735.1. Classification (NCBI taxonomy): domain Eukaryota; kingdom Metazoa; phylum Cnidaria; class Anthozoa; order Scleractinia; family Pachyseridae; genus Pachyseris; species Pachyseris speciosa. Next base: position 1,002,267 of record JAEMWC010000243.1, on the reverse strand, counting down.
CCCATTTCAAGGGGAAAAAAAAAAACCTAGGGTTGGGGTACTGGGGGCCAAAGTCGGATGCACAGGATGTCCAACATTCGTGTCGCACTACATTGTGGGAGACGTTTCCAAAACACGCAGCGTTATGCCACAATAACCCATTTCAAGGGGAAAAAAAAAAACCTAGGGTTGGGGTACTGGGGCCAAAGTCGGATGCACAGGATGTCCAACATTCGTGTCGCACTACATTGTGGGAGACGTTTCCAAAACACGCAGCGTTATGCCACAATAACCCATTTCAAGGGGAAAAAAAAAAACCTAGGGTTGGGGTACTGGGGGCCAAAGTCGGATGCACAGGATGTCCAACATTCGTGTCGCACTACATTGTGGGAGACGTTTCCAAAACACGCAGCGTTATGCCACAATAACCCATTTCAAGGGGAAAAAAAAAACCTAGGGTGGGGTACTGGGGGCCAAAGTCGGATGCACAGGATGTCCAACATTCGTGTCGCACTACATTGTGGGAGACGTTTCCAAAACACGCAGCGTTATGCCACAATAACCCATTTCAAGGGGAAAAAAAAACCTAGGGTTGGGGTACTGGGGGCCAAAGTCGGATGCACAGGATGTCCAACATTCGTGTCGCACTACATTGTGGGAGACGTTTCCAAAACACGCAGCGTTATGCCACAATAACCCATTTCAAGGGGAAAAAAAAAACCTAGGGTTGGGGTACTGGGGGCCAAAGTCGGATGCACAGGATGTCCAACATTCGTGTCGCACTACATTGTGGGAGACGTTTCCAAAACACGCAGCGTTATGCCCACAATAACCCATTTCAAGGGGAAAAAAAAAACCTAGGGTTGGGGTACTGGGGGCCAAAGTCGGATGCACAGGATGTCCAACATTCGTGTCGCACTACATTGTGGGAGACGTTTCCAAAACACGCAGCGTTATGCCACAATAACCCATTTCAAGGGGAAAAAAAAACCTAGGGTTGGGGTACTGGGGCCAAAGTCGGATGCACAGGATGTCCAACATTCGTGTCGCACTACATTGTGGGAGACGTTTCCAAAACACGCAGCGTTATGCCACAATAACCCATTTCAAGGGGAAAAAAAAAAACCTAGGGTTGGGGTACTGGGGGCCAAAGTCGGATGCACAGGATGTCCAACATTCGTGTCGCACTACATTGTGGGAGACGTTTCCAAAACACGCAGCGTTATGCCACAATAACCCATTTCAAGGGGAAAAAAAAAACCTAGGGTTGGGGTACTGGGGGCCAAAGTCGGATGCACAGGATGTCCAACATTCGTGTCGCACTACATTGTGGGAGACGTTTCCAAAACACGCAGCGTTATGCCACAATAACCCATTTCAAGGGGAAAAAAAAAACCTAGGGTTGGGGTACTGGGGGCCAAAGTCGGATGCACAGGATGTCCAACATTCGTGTCGCACTACATTGTGGGAGACGTTTCCAAAACACGCAGCGTTATGCCACAATAACCCATTTCAAGGGAAAAAAAAAACCTAGGGTTGGGGTACTGGGGGCCAAAGTCGGATGCACAGGATGTCCAACATTCGTGTCGCACTACATTGTGGGAGACGTTTCCAAAACACGCAGCGTTATGCCACAATAACCCATTTCAAGGGGAAAAAAAAAAACCTAGGGTTGGGGTACTGGGGGCCAAAGTCGGATGCACAGGATGTCCAACATTCGTGTCGCACTACATTGTGGGAGACGTTTCCAAAACACGCAGCGTTATGCCACAATAACCCATTTCAAGGGGAAAAAAAAAACCTAGGGTTGGGGTACTGGGGGCCAAAGTCGGATGCACAGGATGTCCAACATTCGTGTCGCACTACATTGTGGGAGACGTTTCCAAAACACGCAGCGTTATGCCACAATAACCCATTTCAAGGGGAAAAAAAAAACCTAGGGTTGGGGTACTGGGGGCCAAAGTCGGATGCACAGGATGTCCAACATTCGTGTCGCACTACATTGTGGGAGACGTTTCCAAAACACGCAGCGTTATGCCACAATAACCCATTTCAAGGGGAAAAAAAAAAACCTAGGGTTGGGGTACTGGGGGCCAAAGTCGGATGCACAGGATGTCCAACATTCGTGTCGCACTACATTGTGGGAGACGTTTCCAAAACACGCAGCGTTATGCCACAATAACCCATTTCAAGGGGAAAAAAAAAAACCTAGGGTTGGGGTACTGGGGGCCAAAGTCGGATGCACAGGATGTCCAACATTCGTGTCGCACTACATTGTGGGAGACGTTTCCAAAACACGCAGCGTTATGCCACAATAACCCATTTCAAGGGGAAAAAAAAAAACCTAGGGTTGGGGTACTGGGGGCCAAAGTCGGATGCACAGGATGTCCAACATTCGTGTCGCACTACATTGTGGGAGACGTTTCCAAAACACGCAGCGTTATGCCACAATAACCCATTTCAAGGGGAAAAAAAAAACCTAGGGTTGGGGTACTGGGGGCCAAAGTCGGATGCACAGGATGTCCAACATTCGTGTCGCACTACATTGTGGGAGACGTTTCCAAAACACGCAGCGTTATGCCACAATAACCCATTTCAAGGGGAAAAAAAAAAACCTAGGGTTGGGGTACTGGGGGCCAAAGTCGGATGCACAGGATGTCCAACATTCGTGTCGCACTACATTGTGGGAGACGTTTCCAAAACACGCAGCGTTATGCCACAATAACCCATTTCAAGGGGAAAAAAAAAAACCTAGGGTTGGGGTACTGGGGGCCAAAGTCGGATGCACAGGATGTCCAACATTCGTGTCGCACTACATTGTGGGAGACGTTTCCAAAACACGCAGCGTTATGCCACAATAACCCATTTCAAGGGGAAAAAAAAAACCTAGGGTTGGGGTACTGGGGGCCAAAGTCGGATGCACAGGATGTCCAACATTCGTGTCGCACTACATTGTGGGAGACGTTTCCAAAACACGCAGCGTTATGCCACAATAACCCATTTCAAGGGGAAAAAAAAAAACCTAGGGTTGGGGTACTGGGGGCCAAAGTCGGATGCACAGGATGTCCAACATTCGTGTCGCACTACATTGTGGGAGACGTTTCCAAAACACGCAGCGTTATGCCACAATAACCCATTTCAAGGGGAAAAAAAAAACCTAGGGTTGGGGTACTGGGGGCCAAAGTCGGATGCACAGGATGTCCAACATTCGTGTCGCACTACATTGTGGGAGACGTTTCCAAAACACGCAGCGTTATGCCACAATAACCCATTTCAAGGGGAAAAAAAAACCTAGGGTTGGGGTACTGGGGGCCAAAGTCGGATGCACAGGATGTCCAACATTCGTGTCGCACTACATTGTGGGAGACGTTTCCAAAACACGCAGCGTTATGCCACAATAACCCATTTCAAGGGGAAAAAAAAAATCCTAGGGTTGGGGTACTGGGGGCCAAAGTCGGATGCACAGGATGTCCAACATTCGTGTCGCACTACATTGTGGGAGACGTTTCCAAAACACGCAGCGTTATGCCACAATAACCCATTTCAAGGGGAAAAAAAAAATCCTAGGGTTGGGGTACTGGGGGCCAAAGTCGGATGCACAGGATGTCCAACATTCGTGTCGCACTACATTGTGGGAGACGTTTCCAAAACACGCAGCGTTATGCCACAATAACCCATTTCAAGGGGAAAAAAAAACCTAGGGTTGGGGTACTGGGGGCCAAAGTCGGATGCACAGGATGTCCAACATTCGTGTCGCACTACATTGTGGGAGACGTTTCCAAAACACGCAGCGTTATGCCACAATAACCCATTTCAAGGGGAAAAAAAAAACCTAGGGTTGGGGTACTGGGGGCCAAAGTCGGATGCACAGGATGTCCAACATTCGTGTCGCACTACATTGTGGGAGACGTTTCCAAAACACGCAGCGTTATGCCACAATAACCCATTTCAAGGGGAAAAAAAAATCCTAGGGTTGGGGTACTGGGGGCCAAAGTCGGATGCACAGGATGTCCAACATTCGTGTCGCACTACATTGTGGGAGACGTTTCCAAAACACGCAGCGTTATGCCACAATAACCCATTTCAAGGGGAAAAAAAAAACCTAGGGTTGGGGTACTGGGGGCCAAAGTCGGATGCACAGGATGTCCAACATTCGTGTCGCACTACATTGTGGGAGACGTTTCCAAAACACGCAGCGTTATGCCACAATAACCCATTTCAAGGGGAAAAAAAAATCCTAGGGTTGGGGTACTGGGGGCCAAAGTCGGATGCACAGGATGTCCAACATTCGTGTCGCACTACATTGTGGGAGACGTTTCCAAAACACGCAGCGTTATGCCACAATAACCCATTTCAAGGGGAAAAAAAAATCCTAGGGTTGGGGTACTGGGGGCCAAAGTCGGATGCACAGGATGTCCAACATTCGTGTCGCACTACATTGTGGGAGACGTTTCCAAAACACGCAGCGTTATGCCACAATAACCCATTTCAAGGGGAAAAAAAAAATCCTAGGGTTGGGGTACTGGGGGCCAAAGTCGGATGCACAGGATGTCCAACATTCGTGTCGCACTACATTGTGGGAGACGTTTCCAAAACACGCAGCGTTATGCCACAATAACCCATTTCAAGGGGAAAAAAAAATCCTAGGGTTGGGGTACTGGGGGCCAAAGTCGGATGCACAGGATGTCCAACATTCGTGTCGCACTACATTGTGGGAGACGTTTCCAAAACACGCAGCGTTATGCCACAATAACCCATTTCAAGGGGAAAAAAAAATCCTAGGGTTGGGGTACTGGGGGCCAAAGTCGGATGCACAGGATGTCCAACATTCGTGTCGCACTACATTGTGGGAGACGTTTCCAAAACACGCAGCGTTATGCCACAATAACCCATTTCAAGGGGAAAAAAAAACCTAGGGTTGGGGTACTGGGGGCCAAAGTCGGATGCACAGGATGTCCAACATTCGTGTCGCACTACATTGTGGGAGACGTTTCCAAAACACGCAGCGTTATGCCACAATAACCCATTTCAAGGGGAAAAAAAAATCCTAGGGTTGGGGTACTGGGGGCCAAAGTCGGATGCACAGGATGTCCAACATTCGTGTCGCACTACATTGTGGGAGACGTTTCCAAAACACGCAGCGTTATGCCACAATAACCCATTTCAAGGGGAAAAAAAAATCCTAGGGTTGGGGTACTGGGGGCCAAAGTCGGATGCACAGGATGTCCAACATTCGTGTCGCACTACATTGTGGGAGACGTTTCCAAAACACGCAGCGTTATGCCACAATAACCCATTTCAAGGGGAAAAAAAAATCCTAGGGTTGGGGTACTGGGGGCCAAAGTCGGATGCACAGGATGTCCAACATTCGTGTCGCACTACATTGTGGGAGACGTTTCCAAAACACGCAGCGTTATGCCACAATAACCCATTTCAAGGGGAAAAAAAAATCCTAGGGTTGGGGTACTGGGGGCCAAAGTCGGATGCACAGGATGTCCAACATTCGTGTCGCACTACATTGTGGGAGACGTTTCCAAAACACGCAGCGTTATGCCACAATAACCCATTTCAAGGGGAAAAAAAAATCCTAGGGTTGGGGTACTGGGGGCCAAAGTCGGATGCACAGGATGTCCAACATTCGTGTCGCACTACATTGTGGGAGACGTTTCCAAAACACGCAGCGTTATGCCACAATAACCCATTTCAAGGGGAAAAAAAAATCCTAGGGTTGGGGTACTGGGGGCCAAAGTCGGATGCACAGGATGTCCAACATTCGTGTCGCACTACATTGTGGGAGACGTTTCCAAAACACGCAGCGTTATGCCACAATAACCCATTTCAAGGGGAAAAAAAAATCCTAGGGTTGGGGTACTGGGGGCCAAAGTCGGATGCACAGGATGTCCAACATTCGTGTCGCACTACATTGTGGGAGACGTTTCCAAAACACGCAGCGTTATGCCACAATAACCCATTTCAAGGGGAAAAAAAAATCCTAGGGTTGGGGTACTGGGGGCCAAAGTCGGATGCACAGGATGTCCAACATTCGTGTCGCACTACATTGTGGGAGACGTTTCCAAAACACGCAGCGTTATGCCACAATAACCCATTTCAAGGGGAAAAAAAAAATCCTAGGGTTGGGGTACTGGGGGCCAAAGTCGGATGCACAGGATGTCCAACATTCGTGTCGCACTACATTGTGGGAGACGTTTCCAAAACACGCAGCGTTATGCCACAATAACCCATTTCAAGGGGAAAAAAAAATCCTAGGGTTGGGGTACTGGGGGCCAAAGTCGGATGCACAGGATGTCCAACATTCGTGTCGCACTACATTGTGGGAGACGTTTCCAAAACACGCAGCGTTATGCCACAATAACCCATTTCAAGGGGAAAAAAAAAATCCTAGGGTTGGGGTACTGGGGGCCAAAGTCGGATGCACAGGATGTCCAACATTCGTGTCGCACTACATTGTGGGAGACGTTTCCAAAACACGCAGCGTTATGCCACAATAACCCATTTCAAGGGGAAAAAAAAATCCTAGGGTTGGGGTACTGGGGGCCAAAGTCGGATGCACAGGATGTCCAACATTCGTGTCGCACTACATTGTGGGAGACGTTTCCAAAACACGCAGCGTTATGCCACAATAACCCATTTCAAGGGGAAAAAAAAATCCTAGGGTTGGGGTACTGGGGGCCAAAGTCGGATGCACAGGATGTCCAACATTCGTGTCGCACTACATTGTGGGAGACGTTTCCAAAACACGCAGCGTTATGCCACAATAACCCATTTCAAGGGGAAAAAAAAAATCCTAGGGTTGGGGTACTGGGGGCCAAAGTCGGATGCACAGGATGTCCAACATTCGTGTCGCACTACATTGTGGGAGACGTTTCCAAAACACGCAGCGTTATGCCACAATAACCCATTTCAAGGGGAAAAAAAAATCCTAGGGTTGGGGTACTGGGGGCCAAAGTCGGATGCACAGGATGTCCAACATTCGTGTCGCACTACATTGTGGGAGACGTTTCCAAAACACGCAGCGTTATGCCACAATAACCCATTTCAAGGGGAAAAAAAAATCCTAGGGTTGGGGTACTGGGGGCCAAAGTCGGATGCACAGGATGTCCAACATTCGTGTCGCACTACATTGTGGGAGACGTTTCCAAAACACGCAGCGTTATGCCACAATAACCCATTTCAAGGGGAAAAAAAAATCCTAGGGTTGGGGTACTGGGGCCAAAGTCGGATGCACAGGATGTCCAACATTCGTGTCGCACTACATTGTGGGAGACGTTTCCAAAACACGCAGCGTTATGCCACAATAACCCATTTCAAGGGGAAAAAAAAATCCTAGGGTTGGGGTACTGGGGGCCAAAGTCGGATGCACAGGATGTCCAACATTCGTGTCGCACTACATTGTGGGAGACGTTTCCAAAACACGCAGCGTTATGCCACAATAACCCATTTCAAGGGGAAAAAAAAAATCCTAGGGTTGGGGTACTGGGGGCCAAAGTCGGATGCACAGGATGTCCAACATTCGTGTCGCACTACATTGTGGGAGACGTTTCCAAAACACGCAGCGTTATGCCACAATAACCCATTTCAAGGGGAAAAAAAAAATCCTAGGGTTGGGGTACTGGGGGCCAAAGTCGGATGCACAGGATGTCCAACATTCGTGTCGCACTACATTGTGGGAGACGTTTCCAAAACACGCAGCGTTATGCCACAATAACCCATTTCAAGGGGAAAAAAAAATCCTAGGGTTGGGGTACTGGGGGCCAAAGTCGGATGCACAGGATGTCCAACATTCGTGTCGCACTACATTGTGGGAGACGTTTCCAAAACACGCAGCGTTATGCCACAATAACCCATTTCAAGGGGAAAAAAAAATCCTAGGGTTGGGGTACTGGGGGCCAAAGTCGGATGCACAGGATGTCCAACATTCGTGTCGCACTACATTGTGGGAGACGTTTCCAAAACACGCAGCGTTATGCCACAATAACCCATTTCAAGGGGAAAAAAAAATCCTAGGGTTGGGGTACTGGGGGCCAAAGTCGGATGCACAGGATGTCCAACATTCGTGTCGCACTACATTGTGGGAGACGTTTCCAAAACACGCAGCGTTATGCCACAATAACCCATTTCAAGGGGAAAAAAAAATCCTAGGGTTGGGGTACTGGGGGCCAAAGTCGGATGCACAGGATGTCCAACATTCGTGTCGCACTACATTGTGGGAGACGTTTCCAAAACACGCAGCGTTATGCCACAATAACCCATTTCAAGGGGAAAAAAAAATCCTAGGGTTGGGGTACTGGGGGCCAAAGTCGGATGCACAGGATGTCCAACATTCGTGTCGCACTACATTGTGGGAGACGTTTCCAAAACACGCAGCGTTATGCCACAATAACCCATTTCAAGGGGAAAAAAAAATCCTAGGGTTGGGGTACTGGGGGCCAAAGTCGGATGCACAGGATGTCCAACATTCGTGTCGCACTACATTGTGGGAGACGTTTCCAAAACACGCAGCGTTATGCCACAATAACCCATTTCAAGGGGAAAAAAAAATCCTAGGGTTGGGGTACTGGGGCCAAAGTCGGATGCACAGGATGTCCAACATTCGTGTCGCACTACATTGTGGGAGACGTTTCCAAAACACGCAGCGTTATGCCACAATAACCCATTTCAAGGGGAAAAAAAAATCCTAGGGTTGGGGTACTGGGGGCCAAAGTCGGATGCACAGGATGTCCAACATTCGTGTCGCACTACATTGTGGGAGACGTTTCCAAAACACGCAGCGTTATGCCACAATAACCCATTTCAAGGGGAAAAAAAAATCCTAGGGTTGGGGTACTGGGGGCCAAAGTCGGATGCACAGGATGTCCAACATTCGTGTCGCACTACATTGTGGGAGACGTTTCCAAAACACGCAGCGTTATGCCACAATAACCCATTTCAAGGGGAAAAAAAAATCCTAGGGTTGGGGTACTGGGGGCCAAAGTCGGATGCACAGGATGTCCAACATTCGTGTCGCACTACATTGTGGGAGACGTTTCCAAAACACGCAGCGTTATGCCACAATAACCCATTTCAAGGGGAAAAAAAAAATCCTAGGGTTGGGGTACTGGGGGCCAAAGTCGGATGCACAGGATGTCCAACATTCGTGTCGCACTACATTGTGGGAGACGTTTCCAAAACACGCAGCGTTATGCCACAATAACCCATTTCAAGGGGAAAAAAAAATCCTAGGGTTGGGGTACTGGGGGCCAAAGTCGGATGCACAGGATGTCCAACATTCGTGTCGCACTACATTGTGGGAGACGTTTCCAAAACACGCAGCGTTATGCCACAATAACCCATTTCAAGGGGAAAAAAAAATCCTAGGGTTGGGGTACTGGGGGCCAAAGTCGGATGCACAGGATGTCCAACATTCGTGTCGCACTACATTGTGGGAGACGTTTCCAAAACACGCAGCGTTATGCCACAATAACCCATTTCAAGGGGAAAAAAAAATCCTAGGGTTGGGGTACTGGGGGCCAAAGTCGGATGCACAGGATGTCCAACATTCGTGTCGCACTACATTGTGGGAGACGTTTCCAAAACACGCAGCGTTATGCCACAATAACCCATTTCAAGGGGAAAAAAAAATCCTAGGGTTGGGGTACTGGGGGCCAAAGTCGGATGCACAGGATGTCCAACATTCGTGTCGCACTACATTGTGGGAGACGTTTCCAAAACACGCAGCGTTATGCCACAATAACCCATTTCAAGGGGAAAAAAAAAATCCTAGGGTTGGGGTACTGGGGGCCAAAGTCGGATGCACAGGATGTCCAACATTCGTGTCGCACTACATTGTGGGAGACGTTTCCAAAACACGCAGCGTTATGCCACAATAACCCATTTCAAGGGGAAAAAAAAATCCTAGGGTTGGGGTACTGGGGGCCAAAGTCGGATGCACAGGATGTCCAACATTCGTGTCGCACTACATTGTGGGAGACGTTTCCAAAACACGCAGCGTTATGCCACAATAACCCATTTCAAGGGGAAAAAAAAATCCTAGGGTTGGGGTACTGGGGGCCAAAGTCGGATGCACAGGATGTCCAACATTCGTGTCGCACTACATTGTGGGAGACGTTTCCAAAACACGCAGCGTTATGCCACAATAACCCATTTCAAGGGGAAAAAAAAATCCTAGGGTTGGGGTACTGGGGGCCAAAGTCGGATGCACAGGATGTCCAACATTCGTGTCGCACTACATTGTGGGAGACGTTTCCAAAACACGCAGCGTTATGCCACAATAACCCATTTCAAGGGGAAAAAAAAATCCTAGGGTTGGGGTACTGGGGGCCAAAGTCGGATGCACAGGATGTCCAACATTCGTGTCGCACTACATTGTGGGAGACGTTTCCAAAACACGCAGCGTTATGCCACAATAACCCATTTCAAGGGGAAAAAAAAATCCTAGGGTTGGGGTACTGGGGGCCAAAGTCGGATGCACAGGATGTCCAACATTCGTGTCGCACTACATTGTGGGAGACGTTTCCAAAACACGCAGCGTTATGCCACAATAACCCATTTCAAGGGGAAAAAAAAATCCTAGGGTTGGGGTACTGGGGGCCAAAGTCGGATGCACAGGATGTCCAACATTCGTGTCGCACTACATTGTGGGAGACGTTTCCAAAACACGCAGCGTTATGCCACAATAACCCATTTCAAGGGGAAAAAAAAATCCTAGGGTTGGGGTACTGGGGGCCAAAGTCGGATGCACAGGATGTCCAACATTCGTGTCGCACTACATTGTGGGAGACGTTTCCAAAACACGCAGCGTTATGCCACAATAACCCATTTCAAGGGGAAAAAAAAATCCTAGGGTTGGGGTACTGGGGGCCAAAGTCGGATGCACAGGATGTCCAACATTCGTGTCGCACTACATTGTGGGAGACGTTTCCAAAACACGCAGCGTTATGCCACAATAACCCATTTCAAGGGGAAAAAAAAATCCTAGGGTTGGGGTACTGGGGGCCAAAGTCGGATGCACAGGATGTCCAACATTCGTGTCGCACTACATTGTGGGAGACGTTTCCAAAACACGCAGCGTTATGCCACAATAACCCATTTCAAGGGGAAAAAAAAATCCTAGGGTTGGGGTACTGGGGGCCAAAGTCGGATGCACAGGATGTCCAACATTCGTGTCGCACTACATTGTGGGAGACGTTTCCAAAACACGCAGCGTTATGCCACAATAACCCATTTCAAGGGGAAAAAAAAATCCTAGGGTTGGGGTACTGGGGGCCAAAGTCGGATGCACAGGATGTCCAACATTCGTGTCGCACTACATTGTGGGAGACGTTTCCAAAACACGCAGCGTTATGCCACAATAACCCATTTCAAGGGGAAAAAAAAATCCTAGGGTTGGGGTACTGGGGGCCAAAGTCGGATGCACAGGATGTCCAACATTCGTGTCGCACTACATTGTGGGAGACGTTTCCAAAACACGCAGCGTTATGCCACAATAACCCATTTCAAGGGGAAAAAAAAATCCTAGGGTTGGGGTACTGGGGGCCAAAGTCGGATGCACAGGATGTCCAACATTCGTGTCGCACTACATTGTGGGAGACGTTTCCAAAACACGCAGCGTTATGCCACAATAACCCATTTCAAGGGGAAAAAAAAATCCTAGGGTTGGGGTACTGGGGGCCAAAGTCGGATGCACAGGATGTCCAACATTCGTGTCGCACTACATTGTGGGAGACGTTTCCAAAACACGCAGCGTTATGCCACAATAACCCATTTCAAGGGGAAAAAAAAATCCTAGGGTTGGGGTACTGGGGGCCAAAGTCGGATGCACAGGATGTCCAACATTCGTGTCGCACTACATTGTGGGAGACGTTTCCAAAACACGCAGCGTTATGCCACAATAACCCATTTCAAGGGGAAAAAAAAATCCTAGGGTTGGGGTACTGGGGGCCAAAGTCGGATGCACAGGATGTCCAACATTCGTGTCGCACTACATTGTGGGAGACGTTTCCAAAACACGCAGCGTTATGCCACAATAACCCATTTCAAGGGGAAAAAAAAATCCTAGGGTTGGGGTACTGGGGGCCAAAGTCGGATGCACAGGATGTCCAACATTCGTGTCGCACTACATTGTGGGAGACGTTTCCAAAACACGCAGCGTTATGCCACAATAACCCATTTCAAGGGGAAAAAAAAATCCTAGGGTTGGGGTACTGGGGGCCAAAGTCGGATGCACAGGATGTCCAACATTCGTGTCGCACTACATTGTGGGAGACGTTTCCAAAACACGCAGCGTTATGCCACAATAACCCATTTCAAGGGGAAAAAAAAATCCTAGGGTTGGGGTACTGGGGGCCAAAGTCGGATGCACAGGATGTCCAACATTCGTGTCGCACTACATTGTGGGAGACGTTTCCAAAACACGCAGCGTTATGCCACAATAACCCATTTCAAGGGGAAAAAAAAATCCTAGGGTTGGGGTACTGGGGGCCAAAGTCGGATGCACAGGATGTCCAACATTCGTGTCGCACTACATTGTGGGAGACGTTTCCAAAACACGCAGCGTTATGCCACAATAACCCATTTCAAGGGGAAAAAAAAATCCTAGGGTTGGGGTACTGGGGGCCAAAGTCGGATGCACAGGATGTCCAACATTCGTGTCGCACTACATTGTGGGAGACGTTTCCAAAACACGCAGCGTTATGCCACAATAACCCATTTCAAGGGGAAAAAAAAATCCTAGGGTTGGGGTACTGGGGGCCAAAGTCGGATGCACAGGATGTCCAACATTCGTGTCGCACTACATTGTGGGAGACGTTTCCAAAACACGCAGCGTTATGCCACAATAACCCATTTCAAGGGGAAAAAAAATCCTAGGGTTGGGGTACTGGGGGCCAAAGTCGGATGCACAGGATGTCCAACATTCGTGTCGCACTACATTGTGGGAGACGTTTCCAAAACACGCAGCGTTATGCCACAATAACCCATTTCAAGGGGAAAAAAAAATCCTAGGGTTGGGGTACTGGGGGCCAAAGTCGGATGCACAGGATGTCCAACATTCGTGTCGCACTACATTGTGGGAGACGTTTCCAAAACACGCAGCGTTATGCCACAATAACCCATTTCAAGGGGAAAAAAAAATCCTAGGGTTGGGGTACTGGGGGCCAAAGTCGGATGCACAGGATGTCCAACATTCGTGTCGCACTACATTGTGGGAGACGTTTCCAAAACACGCAGCGTTATGCCACAATAACCCATTTCAAGGGGAAAAAAAAATCCTAGGGTTGGGGTACTGGGGGCCAAAGTCGGATGCACAGGATGTCCAACATTCGTGTCGCACTACATTGTGGGAGACGTTTCCAAAACACGCAGCGTTATGCCACAATAACCCATTTCAAGGGGAAAAAAAAATCCTAGGGTTGGGGTACTGGGGGCCAAAGTCGGATGCACAGGATGTCCAACATTCGTGTCGCACTACATTGTGGGAGACGTTTCCAAAACACGCAGCGTTATGCCACAATAACCCATTTCAAGGGGAAAAAAAAATCCTAGGGTTGGGGTACTGGGGCCAAAGTCGGATGCACAGGATGTCCAACATTCGTGTCGCACTACATTGTGGGAGACGTTTCCAAAACACGCAGCGTTATGCCACAATAACCCATTTCAAGGGGAAAAAAAATCCTAGGGTTGGGGTACTGGGGGCCAAAGTCGGATGCACAGGATGTCCAACATTCGTGTCGCACTACATTGTGGGAGACGTTTCCAAAACACGCAGCGTTATGCCACAATAACCCATTTCAAGGGGAAAAAAAAATCCTAGGGTTGGGGTACTGGGGCCAAAGTCGGATGCACAGGATGTCCAACATTCGTGTCGCACTACATTGTGGGAGACGTTTCCAAAACACGCAGCGTTATGCCACAATAACCCATTTCAAGGGGAAAAAAAAATCCTAGGGTTGGGGTACTGGGGGCCAAAGTCGGATGCACAGGATGTCCAACATTCGTGTCGCACTACATTGTGGGAGACGTTTCCAAAACACGCAGCGTTATGCCACAATAACCCATTTCAAGGGGAAAAAAAAATCCTAGGGTTGGGGTACTGGGGGCCAAAGTCGGATGCACAGGATGTCCAACATTCGTGTCGCACTACATTGTGGGAGACGTTTCCAAAACACGCAGCGTTATGCCACAATAACCCATTTCAAGGGGAAAAAAAAATCCTAGGGTTGGGGTACTGGGGGCCAAAGTCGGATGCACAGGATGTCCAACATTCGTGTCGCACTACATTGTGGGAGACGTTTCCAAAACACGCAGCGTTATGCCACAATAACCCATTTCAAGGGGAAAAAAAATCCTAGGGTTGGGGTACTGGGGCCAAAGTCGGATGCACAGGATGTCCAACATTCGTGTCGCACTACATTGTGGGAGACGTTTCCAAAACACGCAGCGTTATGCCACAATAACCCATTTCAAGGGGAAAACTAAGTCTAAAAGCAGGTCTTAATTCTCTATTTTGTAAGTAGTAAAATTCGGCAACTGGGCCATAACTTACGCTGGAATTGTTTTATTAGAAGACCTGCTTGTAGACTTACCGCCTGGATCGATCTGCCTTCGAACGCTGATATTCATCTCGACTGCATTAACGAGAATTTTCAGCATTCAAATGAGAAGAGCATGTCTCAGTTCTTCGAGATATGCTAGCGACTTTCGAGTATTCAGACTTCATGATGTCCTTCAACTACCAGGCGGCTAGGAGAATACATTTTAAAGGCTTATATACAAGGTAACTTCGTGAGCCTTACTGTTCGATCGTCTACAACCCGCTGCTATATTTCACGAATGCGAACGTCACAATACTTGCTGTGACGAAAATGTATTCCAGTCTCCCCACCGATTCATTGAAAGAAACAAATGTTGAGTTTTTTCATTGAAGATTTAGTAGTGAGCTTTTCCACTGCTTCTGAAAGACAGAGCTCATTTATTTTGTCTTCGTTCTGAGCTGCTGCAATTCCAACAAATTTGCGTCTTGCGTGGCTACATGCAAACCAGTGTTTGCGTGGTTTCGTGTCATTTTTTTGGCGTCTGCTCCTTGTTTAATTTATGCAGACAAATATCACGGTTTAAGGGTTTAAGCCTTTTAGTCGTTTTAAATGTAAACATTTAGCCTCCAATTGCTTGTTTGTGTTCTTCGAAAATCCAGACTTTTCTGCTGGTTTTAAAAATATATATGTAATTTAATTTTTGTAAGTAGAATGTGCAGTTAAAAATTTATATTCCACTAATTCAACTGTAAACAGATCTCAATCAATTACAGCGGGTGCACTCGGAACAAGCCGCTTTTTGTAAACCCAAGTGAAATCAATGCTGGGTAACACTAATCTGCGGAACTGCAGACCGCGGAACCTACGGAACCTGCGGAACCTATATTTTTTGTTATAAAAAAAAAATAATAATAAAAATAGTAATAATAAAAATGTCTACGAGTGGTTTAGTTCTTAAAAGCAACAGAGAAAGAAAAAAAAAAGAAAAGAAAAATAAAAAGGGAGAAGGAAAACAAAAAAGATAGCGTACAACAAGGGCTATTTTTGTCGGTCACCCATCCAAGTTCTAACCCGGCCGGATTGGGCTTAACTTCGGCGATCGGACGACGAGCACGCTTTCCTTGTGGTATCACACGCAAACAATACAAAGTATAAATGGTTCGCGTAAGTTGAAAAAAGCGAAATGATAAGCGAGAAATTACTAGAAATTCTAAAATTCACACAAACAAACATTAGCAACAAGTGTTCCGTTTAAGTTTCCGGTCAATTTCTTATTTCCGGTATCATAGTCACGTGGTACTGTAGTGCCACCAAAATGGCCGAATGGCGCTTCCATCTCAATGCTGGGTAAGTACAACAGTCGTTTGCTGAGTTACATCGGTTGCATTTCACAAATAGATTGAATGCCTCTGACCTTGCTTGAAACAGGATGAAGAACCCAAGAAGAACCCAATGTGTTACCCTTGTTACTCGTACAAAGCCTGGATTTAAATCGTGTTGATTTATCTCCGTCTCAGTTTTCGACTACGATATGACCGACTTGTTGCTAATGTTTGTTTGTGTGAATTTTAGAATTTCTAGTAATTTCTCGCTTATCATTTCGCTTTTTTCAACTTACGCGAACCATTTATACTTTGTATTGTCTGCGTGTGATACCACAAGGAAAGCGTGCTCGTCGTCCGATCGCCGAAGTTAAGCGCAATCCGGCCGGGTTAGAACTTGGATGGGTGACCGACAAAAAATAGCCCTTGTTGTACGCTATCTTTTTTGTTTGCCTTCTCCCTTTTTATTTTTCTTTTCTTTTTTTTTTTTCTTTCTCTGTTGTTTTTAAGAACTAAACCACTCGTAGACATTTTTATTATTACTATTTTTATGCCTCTGGCTCGCTTAACCTAACCATTATACAACACATTGCCTTGGCTGAGCTCTGTTTGCTGGAGTTAACTATAAAAATTGAGACATGATTTGCCATATTTGGCCACCTTCATGGCCGTTTATTACATAACAACTAAACCAATTACATGAAATCTGATACCCCAATTTATTTCCAGCAAAGGTGAGGGCAAACCCGCCTCTACTATGAGATCCTGAAATAGAGCTACGTATCGCGGGAAGGGAAACAGGGTGGGGAAAAAACCGTTTCCTTCGTGGAGCTGAAGAAAAAGAGGCCTGCAACTTGTCCTATTCCACTTATGTATGCCCTTAATTAGAGTCCCGTATGTAAACTGACCCTAGTCAGTAAAACATTAACCAGCATTGCCAGGCGCATAAAATCATTTATTCCTCTAGGTTATAAATTTCCTTTATGCCTCTGGCTCGCTTAACCTAACCATTATACAACACATTGCCTTGGCTGAGCTCTGTTTGCTGGAGTTAACTATAAAAATTGAGACATGATTTGCCATATTTTGGCCACCTTCATGGCCGTTTATTACATAACAACTAAACCAAATTACATGAAATCTGATACCCCAATTTATTTCCAGTAAAGGTGAGGGCAAACCCACCAAAGCCCTTTCGAGCCACAGAGAAAGGGCAGCCCCACCCGAAGCCAAGGCAATGGATAATAGAAACACATCAAAAAACTTAACAAGTAGCCTGCAGCTGGGTGGCCCTGCTCACCCAGTGCAAAACATGATAAAACAGTACAAAGCATTATAATACCTTAACGACCACGTGACCTTTCTGACTGTAAAGCCTAGTGTGCAATCCTAATGTCTCCGTACAAACGCAATGGTC
>JAEMWC010000243.1:950000-980000 GCA_016490735.1 Pachyseris speciosa | reverse complement strand
GAAACCGAAGAGCTATCAGAAGCACGTCCACTCTTCGCCATGGTCGCTCGGGATACACTACAAGTGGCCTACAAGTGGCACACTGGTTTCTCCCGGTAGAGAAAAATATCTACTGGAACAGCAGGGTCACTATGCTTATAATTCCTTAAAGTGACTTTGATTGCACTGACGACGCCCTCCCTATTCTTCATGAAAACAATTTGGTTAAGAAGAATGAGATTGCCCGAGGTTGGGTTGGTCTACAAGTGATTTCGCCCACCCTAAGGGCTGCAAAGAAAGCCATAGCACACATAGCCTGTGTCATTTTCCTACTGTACACCGATGACTGTGTGTGGTCACATGCAGAAATGATTTTTTCAAGGAGAGGCAATGAGATTGGGAGGCGAGTGTCCTGAGAAGGATTCATTTTACTATAACCCCGCAGTGCTAGTTGAATCATATCCGTTTTTGTAGGGTCGGGGAGGGAAGCTAAGCGATGGGGAAAGCTCAATGCTGAAATGTAGGTTAAAAACTGTTGAAGCAGCATACTTTTGTTCCGCAAGAAAAGCTATAAAAAGCGCCAACTGCTCAGTCGAGATCGGGAAAATTGGGCCCTGAATGTGTAGCCTATCTGAGCAGAATTGGCGAAATAGCTGCCATGGCCTGCGGTAAGTATTGAATGAAGTAGTACTCAGACTTGCTCCTAGCAACAGCCTTAGTGTGTGTCCCAGTTCTCTGGTACCATGTGAGTTGGCAATGATGTTGGCACCGGGTTCATATCGGGTGCCAGAGCTTTGAATCTCTCTATCTGCAAACGAGAGAGGTGATCAGCGAGGATGTTCTTTGTTCCCCTAATATGGCGTGCCCTGAACAGAATGTTGTTCTTCAAACATATGAGCACCAGGGTGCGCAGCAGCCCAAGCAATTTACGATCTTTCGTTGTTTGTTTGTTAATAACATGAACAATGCTTTCATTGTCAGTGAAGAAAAGCACACGCCTGTGTTTCAACTCGTGAGACCAAATGCTGAGGCCAGCGACGATGGGAAAAAACTCAAGAAAGCTAATACTGTATTCTGTCCATGACTCTGGCCACCTGCCATATGCCCACTGTTTGCCAAAAATGAGACCGTAACCCTTAGATTGTGCGGCATCAGTATAAAAACAAAAGCTGGAAGATGAAGACCAGCCTTCCTCAAGGAAAAAGGACTTACCATTGAAAGATGCCAAAAAGGTTTGCCAAATTAGTAAATCCTTTTTAACTTCTGTAGTCAAGCGGATAAAATGATGGGGCTTTTTTATGCCCATGGTAAGATTAATCAGCCTGCGCAGGAAAACCCTGCCTGGAATTATCACTGAACAAGCAAAGTTCAAAAGGCCGATAATGGATTGGAGGTCTTTCAAGGTCACTTTTTTCCGGCTTTGCAATTGGCCTATTGCTGTTAAACATTTGGTAACTTTTTCCATCGGAAGTCTGGCTTCTTGCCTATTACAATCCAATTCTATGCCTGCAAACGATAATACCTGGGCAGGGCCCTCTGTTTTCTCAGGGGCCATGGGGACTCCTAAATCCTCACAGAAGTGCAAGAAGGTTTGAAGGCTAGTCCTGCAATTACTAGGGGACTCTGCAGCAATGAGAAAATCATCCAAAATGTGAATAATATATGGTATATCTAATTTGTTCCGAGCCACCCATTCCATTGCAGTGCTAAGCTTCTCAAAACTTCTGCAGGAACTTGCTAGCCCCATAGGCAAACAGCAATCGACATAGAATTCATCCCTCCATTTCATCCCTAATAAATGGTAGTCCTTAGGGTGTACCGGGATTATGCGGAAAGCACTCCTAACATCAGTCTTAGCCAGAGTACAACCCCTTCCTAACTTCTTTATTATCCGCACTGCATCATCAACGGAAGCATAGTGCACTGAACAGAACTCAGAAGGAATGAAATCATTGACCGAGCCACCATGGGGAAAAGAGAGATGATGGATCATTCTGTATTCACCAGCCTGTTTTTTAGGAATAACCCCCAGGGGGGACACTCTGAAATTCTCGAATGGGGGATGTTTAAATGGGCCTAGTATTCTCCCTGCAAGCACCTCTTTGGCTAGTTTACTATCAACAATTTCTGGATGTTGTGCTGCAGAAAGAAGGTTAGTGGAAACGTGACCTATTTGTGGTCCATGAAAATGTAAACGAAAACCGTGCAAAAAACCTGAAAACAATTCCTCATAAATTTGGACATTGTATCCTTCTAAATAATAGGCTAGCCTCTCAACTTTGACTGGTGTTGGGAGTGCTCCGGACCGGGGGAATACTGGGCTTTGTCCTTTGACCTAGATGGGGTTTTGGCTGGGAACATTTGGCAATGGGGTGTGACTGCCCGCATCGAAAACACTGATGCTTAAATGAGCACCCGGGGCAATGAAGGTTTCTATGGAATTTCCAGCAGTAACCTTTGGGAATGAAGGGGCCGTCGACCTTGGATTTCCGTGGCTGGGTATTTGGTTTGGCGCGAAAGGAATGGGACCTCAGCCACAATTCGGAATGAACTTGGTTCCATGGCACCCCTTGCGACTCCCTAAGTTTCCTAAAGTTCTCGTCATAAAACTTCCAATTAGCCCCCAGGGTGGCTAGTTCCTTTACAATAGAACCATATTTCATTAAAGCAGGTGTGTCCTGAGGGACACGCTCTGCATAAATGGAAACATAGATGTGGAATGCTGACATCCATTGGTCAATCGTGTGTAGGGGATGCCTTTTAGTGCTTGGTACCAAAACTAAAGACTGCTGACCCTCTTGAGAGGTGTCTAGTTTGACAGTATACTGCTCCTCTGCAGGATTGGTGACACTATTGTGGAGCAGCAGTGCAAAATCGACATATTCATTAGCCCATATTTGGTTTTTTAGTTTATCAGGCACTCTATGACTTAAAGGAATAACTGCTGATAAGAAAGTGTTCTTACTCTGGGATCCCTGTGAGTCTTGACGGCCAATGACACTCTGGACTACAGCATCAACTGACTCTTGCACTGTGGTTTCTAATGAGGGGCCCTGCTGTTCTGTGGCATGGTGCGTACCCTGTGGTGTGGTAGATGCTGGGTCAGGGACAAACTGTATAGTAGGACCAGAGGAAGAGGAAGACTGCAAAGCCTGAGTTACCGCCCTAGTGATGGCGCTAAGAACTTCTGGCGATAGTTGTCCCATTCCACTTGTGCTAGGAAGGACATTACTGCCTTGGCTTGTTGATGAGGAGCCGCTGTGGCCGGCTGAAGCAGGACTGGGGTCTCTAGTGGCTGAGGAGGAAGGCTGTAAAGAAGACGGATGAGGAGCTAACACACCAGCAGGTCTCCTTCGTTTTGCTGCTCTTGCCTGAAAACTAGTCCGTTTAGACATTCTGTGGGTAACAAATAGAAGAGGGTATAAAGAAAAAGGAGGCAAATGAAATCGCAAGTTGCTGGCTCCTGTTAGTCCCTCCCCTCACATAAATTATATCATGGAGCAACAACTTCCCGAGACCCACTTGATAGCATATCACGTACAAATCAAGTACAAAACTATCTAGGCAAACAGCCATGATCACACAGGATATTCTAAGATATCCAAGATCGGAAGGAAGAGGGCTCAGGCTACTACTACAGTGTATAACACTGAAGAAGCTTACTACTACAACTAAAGGCATTGTAATAGGCATACCAGAGGATGCAACAGCACAACCTGGTCATGAATGGCACAGAGCACTACTCAGGCCGCAAGTATTCCATGACCCATGCTGACCAGCCTGGCCCCCGACCAATCCTCAAGTTGGTTGATTATAAACAACCACACCCATAACACAAATACAAAGAAACAAAGCGGGCCGCAAAGTGCTCCTATGCTGGGGGGGGGGGGGGGGGGTGCGGGAATTATGGCAGATTCATAAATTGAAATTAAAAACTGTGAGTCACTCCTACAAGTCACCACAAAATTAACTGATACTCACCACAAGAGGTAAGGAAGTTGCATGTTTACTCAGGCCTTCTAGTTAAATTGGGATAATGCGAGTAGAATGGCTCCCCTATAGCTCCTATACAGAGCTTCGTTTCCCAAATCGTTTAAATGAATGCCATCACGGGCATAGACGTTCTTAGCGGGATTAACAAGGCCCCGATGCCGCCAAAACTTAGCGGAATTAATGTTCTGAAGTGCTTCTCGGAGCAGCGTGTTGACCTTTTGGACCCGCTCATTATATCCCTCGAATGGAGTGTGCATCCTTGGGAGTATTTGGCAAACCACAACAAATGGTACAGAGAAGCTCTTGATCAGCAATTCGGTAAGGGCGACTATGGAAAGCGCGACTGTATCCGCATCGCAATGACTGTCGCAAATATCGTTCGAGCCGAGCTCCAAAACCACGATATTGGGGGCGTTCCTCTTAATGACTTCGAGATCCATTCGAATCACCTTATCGACCGTGCGACCGCCAACACCGAAAATCTCGACATCGCAAGCTTCAGAGAGGTTAAGGTCGCGGCGGTAGCTATCGTTTGCCTGTTGGAGGTCGATAAACTCGACTACTCGTCGTACAAATGAATGCCCTAAGACAAGAGCGCGTGGTTTAGAAGCCATCATAGATCGCTAGGCTGCGGTTTTGAAACTGCACGGAATCAATTTTCTTCGACACAACTATAGTACACAGTCTTACTTATCTTTTTCTCAGCTTCCAAGTCCTTCAATGTCCGCAGCAGATCGCAAATGGAAGACCTCAACAGAAAAAACCGTTTCCTTCGTGGAAAAAACCGTTTCCTTCGTGGAGCTGAAGAAAAAGAGGCCTGCAACTTGTCCTATTCCACTTATGTATGCCCTTAATTAGAGTCCCGTATGTAAACTGACCCTAGTCAGTAAAACATTAACCAGCATTGCCAGGCGCATAAAATCATTTATTCCTCTAGGTAATAAATTTCCTTTATTTTTTTTTTAATTTTATAACAAAAAATATAGGTTCCGCAGGTTCCGGCGGTTCCGCAGGTTCCGTAGGTTCCGCGGTCTGCAGTTCCACACATTAGTGTTACCCATCAATGCTAGTCTTTACACTAGGCTGTTCAATAAGCAAGACGTGAGAGCTGCTAAGTTTACTTAAACCAAAATAATGGGTGTGAAGGCCCAAGTTAAATCCCAAGATATTTTAATTTGCATCTCATCATAGTCGGAAAGTTGAGACGATTCAAGAAAGTTTCAGGTGACTTGGGGTGCTTACCATTTGTCAGAAAAATCCGGAAATTTCGGTTTGAAGTCAAATGGTAAGGTGATTTTCCGGAAAATCGTTTCGGAAATTGTGGACAACCTCCAGAGGTAGTCCTCTTTTCCCGTTCGGAACGGAATTTCGGAAAATTGCTTTCCATTTGACCGAACCATTCCGTTTCCAGGCCCTTTTGGGCCAGAAGGAGTGAGTGCGCATGACGGAACGCCTTGCAGTAAATGGTAAGCTCCAATCTCATTCGGGTTGTCGGTAAATTTGGAAAATCGCTTACCATTATTCAACGGTCATTCCATCCGGATTTTTCTGACAAATGGTAAGCACCCTTGGAAACCAACTTGCGGTTTCTTCAGCTTTTGAGGTGGGCGAAACCTGTCCGTCAACCTTAATTAACTGCGTGGGAAAATCAATTTAGGAGCTCTTCAGCCGCCCGGTTGACCCGGTGAGGGTAAAAGACTTCTATCTCTAAAAGAAGGCACAGGTAACGAATGAATGGGAATGGGGAATGGGGAACGGGGAATCTCTAAAATAGGGAATCTCTAAAAAACGGGAAATCTCTAAAATAGGGAATTTCTAAAACGGGAAATTATTAATTATTAATTATAAACGATAAACTCCAAGATCAGAAGTCTTTGTTAGCTCGTCACTATATTTGTCACGTTCTTCAAGATGCGTTGCGTGATGACTCTCGGTGTTATTCATCACAACTGATAAAACAACATTTTGAATGGTGTTTAAGATTTGTTGATGCCATGATAAAATGGTTGATGTTTTCCTCAGCCGTTTAAAATTTTGTGAAGAACCCTGCTCCACTATGTACTTTGAAAAGATGTAATTTTACTTTATGTCACGCGTACTCGGGAAAACGTTCAACTTGTTTATTTCGCTTCATCATTCAACACAGCTTGATTCATTGCCAGACATTTGTGGAATTTGTTGGAAAATTTGACATCACGTTTATCATTAGAGAAGGATTGAGGCTCAGCGTTGTTTCGAGTGCAGCGATGTAAAAATTAACTGAAACAGCAACAAGCTAAAATTTGTGTAAACAATTGTCGTATCTCGAGTACCTTTCTCAGGCTCGTCGCTTATCTTGGCCTGCTTTTGTTTGTATTTCTTTGTCCAAAGTAGCGTACGTTTGAATTTCATATAAAAATTTTAGCTCAAGAATTAATTAGCTGCAAACGCCCACAAAAAGTTTTCAATGCCTGATGTATCTTGTGAGTGATCTGAAACTACACAGGATCGAAATGGACCAATCACAGAGATAAGTGCATTTGGATCCTACTCAGTTTCGGTTTTCTGAGCGTCTGTCTTCTCACAGGTCTGCTTGTTTACAAATATTGTATTCTCTTCAAACAACATGTTTTAAGCAATGTAACGTTTTAGCGAGTACGCGTGTCACTGAAAAGAAAAATTACCATTGGGCGAAGCAAACAAGACAACTGTAGTTAGGACATTATCGCTTAATCGGCTACTCGTTTTTTCACACAGTGCCGTCCCTGCAGGTACGGCTAAAACAACGGTTGGCGACTAAAGGCTTGCGAAATACTAAGCAACTTGCATATTTGGCGTCTTCAACGGCTAAGGTCCAACGATTTTGGTGACAAACTTTCATAACAAACTGCTTTGCGAAACCAACAAAGATCATCGACGGAGCACATGGAATAAAGTCACGCACATTGATTCTGTCACTAGTACAGTTCCCATGGAGGGGTAGAAGTGGGCGCGATGACATAAACTACACGTATCACCGTGTCGGACATAGTAGACCCGTTTTAGAAATGCCCCGTTTTAGAGATTCCCCGTTTTAGAGATTCCTTATTTTAGAGATTCCCCGTTTTAGAGATTCCTCGTTTTAGATATTCCCTATTTTAGAGATTCCCCGTCCCCGTTCCTCGTTCGCCCTTTCCCATTCCTATTCCCTCATTCCCCGTTCCCGTTTTTAGATACAGCTGGTAAAAGATGGAATGAGTTTGCGGAATGGCATGTGGCATGACTTGCGGAATCGCATAATTATGCGGAATGTAATATTTGCAGAATGGCCCGAAGAAATTATTTCAACTGAAAGGGTTAATTATTCTACAGCCCAGAGAATAATCGCAAACTAGCTGCCGATCTCGGTCACAACTACTCTCCACCGGGCTTGCTTTCGTACTGATAAACATTACACTTATGAACTCTTGAGGTGATTAAATTTACCTTGAGTTTTGCTTTCAGAGGATTAGTCTTTTCGAGAATATTATTTGCAGAGTATTTGTGCGAATCGTTCGCGGCTGCGAGACAAGCGAGCCTTTGCCATCTTGTCAATTTCAAAGTGTAGGTGAAACTCTTTTGGCAGCTTTGAAATGGAGTAAAATAAAATGTTATTTTTCAGAGATCAATTGTAAGAGATTTAGGAACGGAGCCTCGTACAGGTTTATTGTGGTTTTCAGAGTCTTACAAGAGTCTCTAGCCTGCGAATATACAGCCGTCTCTCCGCGCTCCGACCGCTTGCCCAAACGCGTCAAGCGGTCGGAGCGCGGAGAGATGGCTGTATTCGCAGGCTAAAGAGTCTCACATTGGTCGCGCTGCTAATTTGTTGTTGTTATATGAACTCAGTGCTCGCGTTGATGAGTCGCCTCGTCGAAGATCGAGCAAAAAACCAGGAAAATATAATCGGCTGCGAACTGACTAATTCTATAAAAGCAAACTCATAATAAATCTCTTCAAGGGTTCATTTGTAAAATATTTATATTAAATCTATCAAAGCAACAGGGGCACCCAACCACAGGTTTCGGTAGGTATCTGTTCGGTGGAGGGTAATTCGCCTTCTGCTTTCGGCGTTGATTAAAGAGTGCACTCGGATTTTCGTAGCTAAAACGTGGCCTAATACAGGCATCAGGAGTTTCAGGTTTCCGGTTGGATTGCAATGCATTATGGGGCGATTGGCCCAGAAAAGTGAGCACCAACTTTAGAAGGTCCGCCATGTTGGATTTTCGTCTCGGCGCGGTCATATTGTTCCTGCCTCGTTTTGCAAGCATACATCTAACCTCTAGGCGGTCAATTGGGGAAATTAACTCTGGTATAAGCTCTAATGAGGTGTTACTGCTTGGAAAGGTCGTTACAGGTCTGCCATGAGCTGTGAAGTACTTGCTCTTGACGAGGTACAAATACGGAAGACCGAGGCTTCAAAGGAGTTTTGCCGTAAGCGGAATCTGAAGGTTACGGGAACAAAAGCTGAGCTTGTTGCCCAAGAATTCGCCGCATCAGAGATGGGTATTGAGGTACAGCCGACTTATAAGGAAAGAATTCCCCACACAGAGAAAGAAAAGGTTAATCTACTGATATGTATGCCGGAAGGGGTTTCAGTGCCTGATCCCCTGACGCTAAGATAGCGACAGCATGACTTCATGGCCGCCAGTCTACCTGAGCGACATCACATTTTTCCTCATGGCTGACCATCCAGGAAAGGACGTTGAGTTTCCCAAGCGAGTACTGAATGAATATAAAGAAGGCAAGGCATACAGATTGCTTGATGCAACCTATCGAGAATGAGGTCGTTTTATTCACAAACGTAAACAGTACCTAGGAGCATCCTCCTGATCTTTTGTTAGAATGTTCATGCTATGGTAAAGGTGTACTTGAATTTAAGCGTCCCTGTTGCACTGCTAATGAAACTCTTCTCCAGATAATTTGTCATATTTATGCAACAACCTTGGACAAGTAACACTGAAGCAAAAACATCCATATTTTACACAAGTCCAACGCCAGATGGCTCTAACCAATAGGCACTGGTGTGATTTCATAGTGTATACTCAGAGAGAATGCCATAAGGAAACAATAAGATTTGATGCCTGTTACTGCGCCAAGGTGGAAAAAAATCTGACATGGTTCTATACAAATTTCCTGGCCCCAGCCCAGACGTTGTAAGCAAAACAAATACCTTGATTTCATTCCAGTAATAATGGGATGATAATGGGCCTTCAGTGGTGTAAGAGTTTAAGTCAAAACATGCAATAAAGGGTGTGATAATGAGACAAAGATTATCTGCTTTATTGAAGTGAATCATGAGGCCCTGGTGTTGGTAGTATGTACTGTAAATTCTCTGATCCGGTTGCTATTTAACTTGCTTTTGGGGTGAGAGAACTTGCACATGGGCTGTCTTGCTATTTATCCTTGATTGTCCCTTCTGATAACACCCTGTGTGCCACAACCCTCACTCATATCCACTTTTCTCTCACCCCCAAAACGATAAATAGCAACTGGTAAATGGTCCATTATGTCCCCACCTCTATAAAGCACTCTACAGAGCACTCTGCCTCCTCTATTGAACCCACTTTCAGGGAAACAATAGGAAAAAACTCAGAAGCAACCAATTTCTTGAATGGTCATGCCTGTATATCTACACTTTGGATAATGACACATACAGATCACAAATGTCTGCACAGACAATAATATCAATATGGCTATGCTAACAGCAGATAGGTATAAAGTTCATGTTTGATCAAACGAAAGGTCTTCATACACCTGATTGCTTGCTCTACAAAAATTCGTAAATTTACATGTTTTTTTCTTACGGATGGTAAATTGTTCTACTCCACGCTTTTCTGGTGGAATATGAAGTTTGGCATTTCTCAACAACAGATCCTCTGCAATAGTTAACACTCTGTCAGCTATGACTTCCTCATACGGCCCCAATATGTTATAGAATTTGGATTCTCTTGTTAAAGGGAAATCTGAAATTTTTGTCACTCCGTGCATCAGAAACAAAGTTGAAGGCACTATTGGGAGTGACAGAAACAAATATTTTAGCAGTGTTGTGTTGTTTAGTCTGAGTAGATTGCTGCTCTCAACGCTGGATCACTTAGTGTTTCTATATAAATCTCTGTGCAGTCAATAATGTGACGCACTTTAGAGTACCCATTTCTGAGGGGCATTTTTATAATTTCTCCCCTTACGATTTGATTTTGCAGGGCCGCTCCAGTATTTGAGCTTTTTCCCATTGTCCTTCACCATATAATACAATTTATCGAATGCAACCTTTGTGGGAATGCCTGTTAAAAGGTTTACAGATCCGTCATCAAGTCAGCATAGGCTAGGCCTTTACCCTTCTTCAATTTAGACTCAGCAAGTTTTAGGTTTTGGGACAGATCTTTAACTGTCTCTCTCAGATGCATTATTTCCTTATTGTTTTCCTTTTCTTTATTGTTTTGCAAGATGTTCATCATCTGTACAAAATCCTTGTTCCTGCATTATTTCCCATGCATAGCAGTAACAGCAGCAGTGATCATGAGATATGTAGTGTGGCCTGCCTGACTCATTTGTTGGGTTCTGTCCTGGTGTACCGGTTCACAAGAGCCGACACAAAAGGACCAAACAATACAAAACAGCTAACCAATGACTCCCAAACAAAGAAAGAACAATAGTTATTCCCTTGTGTACCGGTACACCAGGACAGAACCCATTTGTTGAAAGTTCCTGTGGATCTGCGAATGCTATTTACTGCATGAACATCAAAAGACTGCAATGTCTTTCCTTTGTTGGTTTCCCATGTAAGAAATGCTCACTACAAACTCTTGAAGATTTTGTGGGTTTCCACATTTTTCCTTTCCAATCCTGTCTCTTTACAGCTCCCGTCCACGTTATCCTTCCGTTAATGGTTTTGAGCGCCGTTGGAAATGGAAAGAGTTGAAATGGAGGCTTGCAGTCACAATTAACCGTGCTATGAATACAAGCGTGAAGCTCACAACGAGATGATGCCTATTTACGCAGCCTCTTTTTACTACCTGGACATCCTTTTAGCACGCTATTTCGGTGCCCAAATCCCATATCGCTAAAGGACATAGTATGACATATTTCAGTTAATAAGATGAATGTTGTTTACGTTTGATTAATTCAAAAAGCTTCTATTTGCAGGACTTCTCACTTTTACTTTAAAGTCGTGTCAGACAAGATTGTTTGATTGTTTTAAATAGTTTTACCTCTTTAGAGCATTATGCTGGAGTTAATTTCCCCAGCTGATCGATTAGAGGGTAGATATATGCTTGCAAAACGAGCCAGGAACAATACGACCGCGTCGAGACGGAAATCAATATGGCGGACCTTCTGAAGTTGGTGCTCACTTTTCTGGGCCAATCGCCCCATAATGCATTGCAATCCAACCGGAAACCTGAAACTCCTGATGCCTGTATAGATTCGCAATTGGGAAAACATAGCCCCTGAGGTTTCCGGATTTTGACAGTAAAAAACGTCAACTAACATTTTCGGAAAGGAAGTAGTTCCCTAGAAAGTTCGTGGAAAGTTCATTTCAGTTTGCATTTTCTCAAAGGAAGATTTTGTTCCCTAACATTTTCGGGCAATTAAAATTTCAGCTAGGGGATCCGAACAGGTGAACTTCTTCTAGCTAATGAAAACATCACTTTAAACAGACTTCAAACACTATAAGGTACTTAAAAATGCCTTTCTATAGCTTTTGGTTGATTTGGGTCGTTGGGTGCCCCTGAAGCAAGCCCCGTGTAGAGGGGCTTACCTAAAACACTGAATCCGGAATCCGGAATCCGGAATCTAGAAACTGGAATTAATAATTAATAAGAGGGTTAAAAGAACCGAAGAAGACGATAGATGTCTTACAGGAGGAGGTAGGTGACAGGAGTGAAGTCTTAGTCTGGGACTTGGTTTGTTCTTTCCAGTTGAGTCGAAGTGGAGGGATATAGGGATACCTATTAAGAAAGACCGTATACAGGACCATTAAATGCAACTTAACGAGCTAACCCGCAAGATTTTACACTAGCCTCGCACATGTTTAACCTTAAGAAACAGACAGGCCCATGCAGTGCGGCTTCTCGCGGAGTGAGAAGCATTGCTATTGGGAAGAAAATCTTTCTTGGAGCAGATTAAGGTGATTCCTCTCAATTGCATGGCGCATACTTACTGCGCGTAATTTATGGCGTCATTTAGCGCGCGTTCGTGCGCGCGTACACTAGATAAATTGCGAATTTGCCTTGACATTGAGCTTTTTCAGGTGAAAATTTCCCTTTGTCGTCGTGTTGACAAGAAACGAGCAAGGTGACCCCACTTTTTTATTGGTGTAATGTACTTGTAATAGGCACACGAAAAACATATTTTAAGGAGAAAAAAAGTTTTATAGTAGAAGTTGGATTATTTATATATAAATGGGGTGAAACTCTGCGTTTTGAGCCAGGAACGAGTTTGAGATGATGACGAAGTGGTCCAATTTACTCTCATTATTTGCAAGATCGGGCAATTTGAAATCACAATACTAAAAGAATATAGCCCAGAAAAACAATTGGGCTCTAGTTTTCACTACTATTCATAGTTTTTGCTACATAATAACAGCTTTCTTCAGTTGTTCATGCTTCTAACGTTTCTCGCACAACTCCGTAAAAACACTTAGAACAACGAGTATGCGGGACTAAAACAACCACGGTGACCCCATCTTTTTATTGCATTTTTTCAATGTCCTATGCATGACTATCAATTGTGCGAAGTCTGAAAAAAATCTTAATAGTACACCCTTTTCAGGGGAATTACCTTAACCACGTTTATCGCCTTCTGTAAAAGTAGGCCTGACGGAGTCCTCAGTTGTTATTTATAACCGCCGTTAATTCCTTTCATCCGGCTCTAAAATATACCTGGGAAATTTCGGAAACTTCCCTGGCCTTTCTCGATATCAAAGTTTTTATCAGCGGCAACGGTTTATGTACCAGTGTGCACTACAAACCCACCGATTCTCACAGTTATTTGTTGTATTCATCTTCACATCCATCTCATGTCAAAAACGCCATTCCCTATTCTCAATTTCTTAGACTTCGACGTCTATGTAGTGATGACTCTGATTTTTCCAACAAATCAGAGGAAATGTGCCATTTTTTCGAGAAACGTGGCTATCCTGATTCTGTAGTTCAATCGGGCCATCACTGCGCTCAGCAGATTGATCAACAGTCAGCACTACAGACGTGAGGGTTGTCCAATATACCTGATCTGAGTCGGGTCGAGTCCGATCGGACTTACCGGAAGTCAGATCGCACCAAAGGGAATGTAATGATTTTAACCTTCGTCTTCTGTAAAGCACGCGCGCGTTCTTCCTCGTTGTTAATGTAGCTACGCGGAAGTGGCTGTTTGTGTGAGACGCGTGTGCAAAAGACGGTCTCTTTTACCGGAAGTCGGTTTGCGCGACACTTATTAAATTCAGCAAGTATGGCCGTCAGGGAGGGTAGAAAATGTTGGCGGATCGACTCCGTTCGATCAAATGGAGTCGGGTCGTCGATCCGTCTCGACCCGACTCGACCCGTCTCTGTCAAAGTCGATCCGTCTTACCGGAAGTCAGTTTGCGCGAGACTTAGAAAAAGTTAAGCAAGTACGGCTGTCAGGGAGGGTAGAAAATGTTGGCGGATCGACTCCGTTCGATCAAATCGAGTCGGGTCGTCGATCCGTCGCGATCCGACTCAACCCGTCTCTGTAAAAGTCGGTTCGTCTTAGCTGAAGTCGGTTTGCGCGAGACTTAAAAAAATCAAGCAAGTACGGCTGGCAGCGAGGGTAGAAAATGTTGGCGGTTCGACTCCGTTCGATCAAATCGAGTCGGGTCGTCGATCCGTCACGATCCGACTCAACCCGTCTCTGTAAAAGTCGAACTGTATTTCCGGAATTTCAGCAAGCACGGCTGGCAGCGAGGGTAGAAAATGTTGGCGGTTCGACTCCGTTCGATCAAATCGAGTCGGGTCGTCGATCCGTCTCGACCCGACTCAACCCGTCTCTGTAAAAGTCGATCTGTCTTTCCGGAAGTCGGTTTGCGCGAGACTTAGAAAAATTTCAGCAAGTACGGCTGTCAGGGAGGGCACAAAATGTTGGCGGATCGACTCCGTTCGATCAAATGGAGTCGGGTCGTCGATCCGTCTCGACCCGACTCGATCCGTCTCTGTCAAAGTCGGTCCGTCTTACCGGAAGTCAGTTTGCGCGAGACTTAGAAAAAGTTAAGCAAGTACGGCTGTCAGGGAGGGTAGAAAATGTTGGCGGATCGTCTCCGTTCGATCAAATCGAGTCGGGTCGTCGATCCGTCTCGACCCGACTCGATCCGTCTCTGTCAAAGTCGGTCCGTCTTACCGGAAGTCAGTTTGCGCCAGACTTAGAAAAAGTTAAGCAAGTACGGCTGTCAGGGAGGGTAGAAAATGTTGGCGGATCGACTCCGTTCGATCAAATCGAGTCGGGTCGTCGATCCGTCTCGACCCGACTCGATCCGTCTCTGTCAAAGTCGGTCCGTCTTACCGGAAGTCAGTTTGCGCGAGACTTAGAAAAAGTTAAGCAAGTACGGCTGTCAGGGAGGGTAGAAAATGTTGGCGGATCGTCTCCGTTCGATCAAATCGAGTCGGGTCGTCGATCCGTCGCGATCCGACTCAACCCGTCTCTGTAAAAGTCGATCTGTCTTTCCGGAAGTCGGTTTGCGTGAGACTTAAAAAAATTAAGCAAGTACGGCTGGCAGCGAGGGTAGAAAATGTTGGCGGTTCGACTCCGTTCGATCAAATCGAGTCGGGTCGTCGATCCGTCGCGATCCGAGTCGTCCGATTTTGTTATCACTCGTATGATTACAGACCGAATTGGACTCCACTCAGTCCTATTACCATTACTTATGTCACCTGCGAAATCCAGCAGAAGTGTAATAAAATAGGTAAACAAGGTTTATTCATTACGCTGTGGAGAAGCGGTCTTTGTTCTGAACTTTGAATCAATCAAATGAAAGAGGTGACAACATTTTGTAAGCAGAAAAGTGTGACATCATTTTGAAAGCAGAAAAGTGTAAAAAAGAAAAGGCCCTTCTGGAAAGGACGACCAAAAGCAAAAAAATAAGCGGTCAGTTTGATTAGCCGGTCGACTGGAATATGGTGTTTTACCGCATTGCGAAGAGGGAGTTGAACCGCTAACGCGCGGTGCAGTGCCCTTTTTGTATTTAATGAATCTCCCGAGGAAATAAATAATATGTGAGATATTTTCTTTTAATACCAAAGATGATGCGTCTATCAGTCTCAGGGGTTTGTAAAAGAAAGGCCGCCAACACTGATGCTTTTGCAATCCGACGTCCTGTGATCGGGTCCATCGGTTGGTACAGAAACTGTCTTGTTGGTGTGCCGGTTTTAAGGACCTACATAACTAACGCGCGCTTGTTTGTCCTCGTGGCTTAAGAACGAAGAATACACATGTGTAGCACGCTTGTTTCTGTCGGTTTCGTATTCTGCTTTTGGTTTAAACAACGAGGTATACACGAGTAAAGCGTGCTTGTTTGGACTCGTGGCTGAACCAACGAGGGATATACACCAGCTTACATATCAGTACTTTCTTTTTTGCTCGACCTGACTTTTGGAGGATCGACGTTTATTACTTTCTCTTTTGCGCGACGTGACTTCCGGTGACGGGTCGAGTGGAATCGTTGTCGATCGGTTGGTACAGAAACTGCCTTGTTCGTGTGCCGGCTTTTAAGAACGAGGTGGGTTTATATATCATTACTTTCTCTTTTGCGCGACCTGACTTGTCCATCGTTTGGTACAGAAACTGTCTTGTTCGTGTGGCGGCTTTAAGAACGAGGTGGGTTTATATATCATTACTTTCTCTTTTGTGCGACCTGACTTGTCGATCGGTTGGTACAGAAACTGTTTTGTTGGTGTGCCGGCTTTTAAGAACGAGGTGGGTTTATATATCATTACTCTCTCTTTTGTGCGACCTTGCTTGTCGACAATCGACGTTTATTACTTTCTCTTTTGCGCGACCTGACTTCCGGTGACGGGTTGAGTCGAATCGACTCGGGTCGACGGGTCGACTCGAGTCGATCGGATGGTGTCGATCCGTCGAGATTTTCTGCCCTCCCTATGCGTGTGTTATCTTTGTCACTTGCGACCTGCGGGTCGACTCGGATATTAGGGAGCTTTAGCAACGACGACGGCGACGGCAACGAAAACGTCACTTCAAAATAGAACTTCTCGTTTTTGTAACGCTTTCGCTATTATTCCAATTTGTTTAACTTGGAAAGGACTGGCGAACTATTCAGGGAGTAAATTGTTATGAACGCCATTAAAGTAAGGAAAAAGAAAGAAAACTTAACATTCACACGCTCCCGTTCTCGCCAAAACCTAAAATTTGGTCATTTCACGTTGTTGCTCTGCAGAGGACGGGAAAGAAATGTACCAAAATGTAAAACGCACGTGCAGGGCTATTGTTTTACTCATTAAGGCTATTGTTTTGTGGCGTTCTCGTTGCCGTTGCCGTCGTCGTTGCTAAAGCTCCCTATTACTTTGTAGGTCGCGCGCGTTTATTACTTTGTGGGTCGTGCGTGAGGTCGCGCGTACGTGCGTAAAGAACGAGGAAGGTTGTCTTTGGTGCGACCTGACTTCCGGTGAGTCCGATCGGACACGATCCGACTCGGATTGGGTATATTGGACATGCATGACAGACGTCACAAAAGGAAAAGAATGACAGAATTCCATTCACCCTCACATTTCACCCGCATAATAACCCAGTTAAAGCCATCATTCTTAACAACTTTAAGATACTGCAAAATGATCCAGAAACTGCTAGAATCTTTTCGGAACCACCGCTGATTTCATTCAAACGCGACAAAAATGTAGGTAACTTTCTAGTTAAAAGCGCATTCAAAACAACTGAACAACCTGGCACTTTTAAATGCGCGCGCTCGCGATGCAAAACTTGTCCTTTCATTCAAAACACTGACAAAATATCGGGCCCTAAGCGATCTGTTAAGATCACTGATCGTTTCACGTGTACCTCCGCAAATGTTATCTATTGCATAACCTGCACATTATGCAAAAAGTTATACATTGGCGAAACAGGAAGACGACTAGGTGACCGATTCCGAGAACATCTTCGTGATGTTGAGAAAGATGACAAAGACGCATCCAAACCTGTCGCTCGGCATTTTAATCTCCCTAACCATTCCAAACAACACATGTCAATCTCCGGCCTTTCCCTACATCAAGGTACCACGGAAAGCCGTAAAAATCTCGAGCAAAAACTGATCTTTCAAATTGGCACTCTTAATCCCCACGGTATCAACGAGCGCTTTTCATTCAATTAATTTATTCCTGTTTTTCACGTTACCATGTTACCACCAATAGCGTAGCTCCATTTTCTGTATATAAACCATACACAACCCACAATTCCTCGATTCGCTCCGACGAAGGGCTAACGCTCGAAACGTCAGCTAATCGAATCCCTGTACGGTGGTCAATTTACATTATCAACTCCGTTGATAAACCAAATTTTTGTATATATCGTTAACCGATCAGAAGTGGAGAGCAGCGGATTTCACGAGCTCGGGGTTCCTATCTAAAAGTTTCAAGGTATATTGGGCACCATATTGACTTAGGTTTCAGCAAAGGAACGACTCTTGGTAAGAGCAATGACAGAAGACGGTATGAGGTGTTTTCTCCAATTAATCTCTCGGATTATATTTATTTCGTGTTAGTTTCTTTTTTCTGTATATTTAAAGTTTTTTAAAATTGATTTTTCTTCGTCTTTTGGAGATGTTCCGGAATGCACCGGGATGTTCCGGAATGTCCCATGTTCCTCGTTTTATCGACAGCCACTCGACAACCTCAAATGTACGCACCGATACGTCTTCCCAAACATTCCGGCATGGAGCAACAGACAATGACCAATCAGGCGTAAGCGTTCCCACGCGCAATTAAGTCAACATATGCAAAGTGATTTTTCTCTGCTTTTTGGTCACGTAGAGTTCAAAATAATAAGCACCATGTTCCTGGTTTTATCGATGGCCGTCTTCTCGCAGTGTGCTAACCGTTTTAAATGTAAACATTTAT
This sequence comes from Pachyseris speciosa, assembly GCA_016490735.1. NCBI lineage: Eukaryota > Metazoa > Cnidaria > Anthozoa > Scleractinia > Pachyseridae > Pachyseris > Pachyseris speciosa. Next base: position 961,962 of record JAEMWC010000243.1, on the reverse strand, counting down.
GCCGACCGGTTAGCTTAGTGGTAGAGCACCGGACTACCGTGCGGGAGGTCGCGGGTTCAAACCCCGGCCGGACCAACACTCAGGGTCTATAAATAATTGAGGAGAAAGTGCTGCCTTTGTAACGACATCTGCAAATGGTTAGACTTTCTAGTCTTCTCGGATAAGGACGATAAACCGTAGGCCCCGTCTCACAACTCTTCATAATTGATTCTGTGGGACGTTAAAGAACCCACGCACTGTTCGAAAAGAGTAGGGGACGTAGTCCCCGGTGTGGTGGTCTACCTCTACTAGAATGTGGTTATGGGGAGGGATTTGCAGTTACGGGCCTACAGAAATTGGCGCAAGCTGTTGTAGTGTCCCAGCCAATCATAAATCATAAATCTTATGGCCGTCGATAAAATCCGGAACATGAAACATCACGGAACATTCCGGAACATCGAAACAATAATCTTTAAGAGGGGAGCGGAACAGGAGGGTAAATCTCCCTCCTCCCTACTTTTTCTAGCCAATTTCCTCCCTACAAGTTTAAAAAAATCCCATAAAATCACTCCCTCGTCCATCTCTCCCTTCCCCCAACATTTCATTTCCTCCCTCCTCCCTACATTTTTGACCCAATTTCCCCCTCCTCTCTACTTTTTTGGGCCATTTCTCCTTCCTCCCTATTCTGTTCCTCCACCTCTCTTTAAAGACATCTTGTGCAAAAGCATGCAGATATTTTTAAATCTGCAACAACAAAAAAAGATACACATTAAACCAATTATTTTTCCAGTTACAAAAGAAAGATAAGTTTGAAAAATAGAATAACTAGCAAGAAGTGAACATGTCATTTTGAGCACCCGATTTCCTACTCAAGCACAAAAATTCTATTCTACTGCAATAGATGGTTCCACAGTTATTGGTGCCACTGGGGGGAAAACACGGCTAAAATTGCAGTAAATGTATGGGATTTTGACCGACTTTCAACCCTCTGTAACACCGGTACAAAAAGGCGGATTTCCGCAGCGAAAATGTCTTTCAAACGACATTTGTACTGACATTATTTTCATGAAGTATAAACAACAGATTCAGGCTACAACGAATTTTAAGATTTCATACAAACCTCTCTGATCAAAATTTAATGCACATGTCATCGGCTTCCCCGTGGGGTCGACCCCCGGGGTAACCAGGGGGATTGTAAAATCAGTCAAACAAACTTGAGGAATTTCCCCGGGGGTCGGGGAATCTCTCAAGACAAAGTCTCCTGGGTGAGGTGTCTCTCAGCAGAAAATCCTCTTGACATCCTTTTCAAACTTGTGAATTCCCCCACCCCCTAATCTTTGATCGTAAAACAATGTCAAGTTTTTCCCCTACCCTCGGGCAACGAATCCCATCCATCTCCTTGCATTCCCCCACACATCTCCCTGGTAGGCCCGGGGATCGACCCCATGGGGAAGCCCATGACATGTGCATAACGCGAATTTAAAAGCGACATGAAAAGATTTATAATTCTCATTTACGGACGTCATACCTTCGTTAATGGAATAAAATCGTCAAAAGTAGTGGCAAATGTTGGAAATCGGCCTCTTTTTAGCGGCGTTACAGCGGTTCTAGTCTTCTTCTAGTTCGAGTTACAGCGGTTCAAAGTCGGTCAAAATCTCATACATTTACTGTAATTTCGCCGTGTTTGCCCCCAGTTAACAGGGAGTTTAAGCAAGGCCGTTTTTTAGCGACGTACGTCAACCGGAAGTGGGCATTTCTCATATTTGGGCAAAGGTTGTGCACACATTTTAAAATAAATCGTCTCTATTAGAGTGAAGACACTTAGCAATACAAATCTGGCAGCGCCAAGACGAGTAAGAAGAGAAAACGCCTCACTTCCGGTTGACGTACGTCGCTCAAAAACGGCTTTGTTTTAACTCCCCAATATGGCGCCAATGACCATGGAGCCATCTATTCTACTTGGGGAAAAATCAAGATTGTAACAGATTGATTTATTTTATTTGTCTCGAGGCTTCGCAAACCCTTTTTTTGTGCCGTTGTGATTATAATCATACAAAGACAATTAAAGGAGAAAAAGAGAGATTTCTGCAACAGGTCGTTTTACCGAGAAAGCTCTCAACTGCGTTTGTAGCTCCACAAACACAAAGTTTGACCCTCAATATTTTCATGATGCAAACAATATCCATTGAGTGTTATAACCCAGTGGGTACGGTGGTCAATAAAGGGCAGTAAATCGGGATGAAACGCGCTTCTAACCAATTAATGCTATTATAACAATTTTATCTGTGACATAAAGAACAATTTGTTACAACAACTTCCCCTTATAGTACCGAGTGAGTTGCTTTGTGTGTCTTCTGAATTAATGATAAGGGATACCCTGCAGAAATCTAGCTTGCCTGACGATGTTGATACCTGGTAACAAGTATATTCGCGTGCCCGTGATTAATCAGACATATGTAGGGAGCTTTAGCAACGACGACGACGGCAACGAAAACATCGTACATGTATCAAAATGTACCTTCTCGTTTTTGTAACGCTTTCGCCATAATTCCAATTTCTTTGACTTGGAAAAAAATGGCGAACTATCCAGGGACTAACTTTTTATGAACGCCGTTAAAGTAAGGAAAAAAAAAAAAGAAAACTTTACAGTCGTAAAAGTAACTACGATTAAGATATATTAGTTTCCGCATTGCCTTATGGCAAATCTCCAGTCCGAAATTTTCGCCATTTTTTTGAAATCGCCCAAATCGAGAACAAGTACGCGGAAAAGTTAGTACGAATAATGTACACTCGTTTCCGCATCGCCTTATAGGAAATCTCCAATATGAAATTTTAGCCATTTTCTGATATCGTCAAACCGGAGAACAAGTAAGCGCAAAAGTTAGTACGAATAAGATACAATCGTTTCCACATTGAGTTATGGCAAATCTCAACTTTGAAATTTTCACCATTTTTTGACATCGCCAAAATCGAGAACAAGTACGCGGAAAAGTTAGTACGAATAACGTACATTTGTTACCACATTACCTTGTGGCAAACCTCCAGTATGAAATTTTCGCCATTTTTTGACAAAGCCAAAATTGGGATGAAGTACGCGGAAAATTTATAACGAATAACGAACACTCGTTTCCGCATAAGGTTATAGCAAATCTCCAGTATGCAATTTTCCCTATTTTTTCACAACGCCAAAATCGAGAACAAGTACACGCAAAAGTTGGTACGAATAAAGTACACTCGTTTCCGCATTGCCTTATGGAAAATCTCCAGTAGGAAAATTTTCGCAATTTTTTCACATCGCCAAAATCGAGAACAGGTACTCGGAAAAGTTAGTACGAATAAGGTACATTCCATTCCGCATTGCGTTATGGCAAATCTCCAGTATGTAATTTTCGTTATTTTTTCACATCGCCAAAATCGAGAACAAGTACGCGGAAAAGTTAGTACGAATAAGATACACTCCTTTCCGCATTGCTTTATGGCAAACGGGCCTATTGTTTGACCGAGTCTAGTGTTATTCCGGCAAACTGTAGGACTTGAGAGCGGCCAAGGTATTCACACATACGAAGGAGGGCAATTGAGGTCACTAAAGTGTTGGTGGAATAAATAATATTTTTTGCTTGTTTGTGTTATTCAAAGCACAAAATGAACAGCGAGGGGTGCAAGCCATCTTCACAAATACTAAAACAATCTCACACAGTCCTTTATCGCTGAGCCCACGTGCAGCGGCTCCGATACAGTTAAATCGTTCGAACCTAGCTGTAGTATGACAATGGCGGGGCGAAAAGATTGAACAACGGAGAGATTGCGGTGCAGAGTTTTTGGGACCGTCCGACTACCAATACCGTGCCATTGTATGACGGCACGTGAAGAAAGGTTCAAACAAACGCTGAAAACGCTAGAATTTCTCTCATGCAATAAACAGGGAAGACGGCGCATAAAAGAATCACCTAAAACTAGAACGCGAGGAGTATCCATGGCTAAAGTAGGGTAGCTAAAACTAAAAGTATTTGTACTTGCCTAAAATAATTCAGACTTGTCTTCAACCCAGTTCTGGTGTGCACGGTGTGATGGTGGACGATCAAAAGGGGGGAGCAAATAGCGAGTCTCGGTTAAGAATACTATGGCCAGAACGCCCCGCTTCTTGATTGGTCAAAATCTGTCAGGAATGTTAGGGATTCTTGTGGGCTATTATCTAAAGAAATGACTTGACATAAAATGACATTATGTTCTGACCATAATCTCCGGTTGTTAGTACTACTATTCATATGCCTATTGTTGTAATTTAATTGCATCCCAATACATTTTAGTAATATTGTAAAGTGCCTTGAGCAGCTAGTGATATAGACGCTATAGAAATAAAGTTTATTATTATTATTATTATTATTATTATTATTATTATTATTATTCCCATGAAACAAGGCGAAAATGACGCTGCCTTATTGGTATAAACTTTAAAGAGTAGTTACGTAATTTCCGAATTTGGCGCGGTCAAAAATCGCGAAATTTCATACGCGCTATTTCCTATGAAACAATGGGAAACTGACTCCACCTTATTGGTTCTAACTTTGGCGAGTACTTATTATCGAATTTGGAAAGGGCAAAAAAATCACGAAATTTGGAGAGGCATCGACGGGAGTAAGACGTGTTTACAGGAGCTCTCTTAACTTTCTTGAATTTGAGCCGAGTATGCAGTGCTTGTAGCTCAGTTTTCATCTTGGCGTCTGTAATTTTTAATTTTACGCACTTGAGCTGTATTTTGAGCTTGGTTTAAGGATAATTCAATCCTGTTCTGCACAACACGTGGAGTACCAATATGGCGGCCTCGTTGGGAGTTAAAACGCGCTCGAGAAGTGTGGCTCTAGATGACTCGCCTACTACGTTCGCGGCAACAATGGACGATTATATTCGAAACTCCAGTGTATTTTCAAAGGCTATTGCCAGCGCTGTTCAGCTCGCTGTTAACCCGCTGAATATCAAAGTTGGATGTCTTGAACAAGAAGTGGAAGTACTGAAGACCGAACTGGCCGAGATCAAGTCCAAAGCTAATGCGAACGAGCAATATTCACGTAGAAATAATGTTCGAATCCTCGGTCTACCGGAAGCTGAGGGGGAAGATTGTTATCAGGCTCTTCTCGCGTTCTGTGAGAACGACTTGAAGATATCTGTTACAAGAGAAGAGATTGATAGAGCTCATCGCGTTGGCAAAGTGAAGACGCCACGAGAGGGACAAGACGAGCCACCCCCGAGGCCAATGATTGTCAAGTTAGCGGGACACAGTACCAAAATGAAGTTTATGAAGGCGAAACGCAATCTTGGCGGCAAAAAGATGTTTGTTAATGAGGATTTGACCAAAATAAACCACAAATTCATGATGCATATCAAAGAGCAGTGCCCCGAAGGTGTTTCGGTTTTTACAATCGACGGCGTAGTTAGGGTAAGGTCTTCTAACGGGGTTTTCCGTGTTACAAAGAGTGAAGATTTGGCCAAGTATAGTTTAACTGAGGTCGCGGTTGCTGCTGACGGCGGAGTAATTTCTGCGGAGGCTGCTGGTCCCGAAGCCTAGAGATTATTTCACGTTTTAGTCCTGTGTGTCCTGTGCTTAGGTTGCTTTGGGTCAAACCACCGCTATTATTTTGCCTGTGCGGAATGATTCCAAGCTCTGATCCAGTTCGCGTACTCACGATGGTGGATCCATAAGACGTCGCTGATTTAAGCCTACTGCTGCAAGCTAGCGAACTCTATAAATATGTCCTTGTTTTTGCACAGGGAACCCAGACAATCTGTTTGTGTGACCCTTTGTTATTTTATAGTAAATGTATGGGATTTACCGTATGTTTCATGCTCTAGCGACGAATCGCTAAATATAGGTATTGAACAACGCTAAATAAAAGTGAAATTGTCTTACCTGTGCTGTACTGTCGTCCTTTTGCCTCAATACTGATATTTTAAGCGATTTTGTCGGGTTTTGTCTTCGCCGCCGACTGTGCCTCATAAGAAATGAAAAGGGTGGATAGACCTTTGAACGGCTCCAGCACCGAGCCAGCGCCGAGGCGATTTTTCCCCAGAAAATCGCATCGCTCAGCTTCCAAACCACGCAACATAAAGGCCGAAACATTCACGCTTCTTCTCGTGCCTCTCGATCGAAAATCCGCCCAAGCGGTCCCGAACTAGCCCTCGAATAAATTCAAAATCAAGCGATCGAAATGCGTAGCAAGATCTTCATGTGCCAGCTAGAAACCGTCCTGCTGATTGCCTGTTTCTGATTGGACACCGTTTAACAACAACCGATTCAAAATACGTACGGTTGTGGGAAAGTCAAATAAGTTATTATTTAACGGCGTCCAATCAGAAAAGAGGCAATCAGCAGGACGGTTTCTAGCTGGCACATGAAGATCTTGCTACGCATTTCGATCGCTTGATTTTGAATTTATTCGAGGGCTAGTTCGGGACCGCTTGGGCGGATTTTCGATCGAGAGGCACGAGAAGAAGCGTGAATGTTTCGGCCTTTATGTTGCGTGGTTTGGAAGCTGAGCGATGCGATTTTCTGGGGAAAAATCGCCTCGGCGCTGGCTCGGTGCTGGAGCCGTTCAAAGGTCTATCCACCCTTTTCATTTCTTGTGAGGCACAGTCGGCGGCGAAGACAAAACCCGACAAAATCGCTTAAAATATCAGTATTGAGGCAAAAGGACGACAGTACAGCACAGGTAAGAAAATTTCACTTTTATTTAGCGTTGTTCAATACCTATATTTAGCGATTCGTCGCTAGAGCATGAAACATACGGTAAATCCCATACATTTACTATAAGATAACAAAGGGTCACACAAACAGATTGTCTGGGTACCCTGTGGTTTTTGTTGTGTTCTTTTTACTATTACTGAGCAGCAACTTGAGGTGAGCAGTTCTATTATTATTTGTTTTTTGCTTTATTTAGATGGGGGTTAGTCTTGAGATTTATCGGGCAGCAATTGGACTTTTTTGCTTTTTAAATTGCTTTATGCTAAGACCTGTCTATTTACAGTTTCCTTTGTCTTACTTTGTTTACATTTTGGCATGCTGCTTGCTATTTTCTTTTTAATCTGTGTAGATGTTCATGCGAATCCCGGGCCTGAACGTCCTACGTCTTTGAAAGTTGGCCATTTGAATGCTCGGAGTATAAACATTTCGCGTAGGTCTAATGTTATTGATAAGTTCGAGGAGATTACTTCCATTATTTTGAACAAAAATTTTAATAATTTTGCTTTGAGTGAGACATGGTTGAATGCTTCCATCCCAAATCATTTGTTCGATATTCCCGGTTTCTGTCCTTTAAGTCGATTGCACAGATCAGATGGTAGGCGTGCAGGCGGCGTTGCCATGTATGTTTCGTCCGAATTTGCTCCAAGAAGAAGGTTCGATCTTGAAACATATGAATTCGAGCTGCTTTGGGTCGAGGTAAAGATTAATTCTCTTACCTTGCTCTGCGGGGTCTGTTATAGGCCAGAGTATGCCAGCAATGAAATGAATACACGGTTTTTGGAAAATTTGCAGTCTTGCATTGATAAAATTAATCAGGAACCCGACACTTTTCTTGTTTTATTGGGAGATTTCAATAGCCATTATGATTACGCGAATCCGTCGGAATGCAGTGATTTCGGTTGTTTATTGTATCGATGGTTTGAATGTAATAATTTGCACCAAGTAATTACTGAACCAACTCGAGTCACGGAGACAGGGGCCACGTTGTTAGACCTTATTGGGCTAATTTAGCAACAGAACGGGAACGTCATTTGAGGACGCGAGAGCGCGCGGAAAGGACTGAACACGACTTCCGGTACTCAATTTGCTGCTCTGCCATTGGTCAAGTCGGTTTTTAGATCTGCGCGCGCCGTTGTCAAGAAGTCCCCGTTGTCTTTGCTAAATCAGCCTATTATCACCAATTATCCCGGCTTTCTCGTGTGTTCAGGAACTTACAGCCCCCCAGCAAATTGTGATCACTCATTTATTTTTGCTAAATTCTGCATCTCTTTTTCGAAGCCCAAGTGTTATACTCGGCAAGTTTGGGATTATTCCGGCCTAAATGTGGAATCTTTAAACTCCTGTTTGAATGACTTTGACTGGGATTCGTGTTTAGTCGGCTGTAACGACATCAACCTCGCGTATCGGGAATGGTTTTCTAATTTCCAAAGCCTCGTTGTGCAACACATTCGTCGTAAGACCGTAGTTATTCGCCCTCACGATAAGCCTTGGATGAATGGTAAGGTAAGAGGAGCCATTAGAAAAAGAAATAGACTGCTTAAAATTCATTCAAGGCTCAAATCACCGGCATCGTGGGAGAAATACAGAATACAAAGAAATTTTACATCTTCTCTAATGAGGTATAGTAAAAAGATCTATTATCGGAATCTCAATTTGAAGTTGTCTGATCCTACCATTTGCTCTAAAAAATGGTGGGGATCGTTAAATCATTATATGGGCAAAAGATTCAGGGTACAATTCCACCACTGGTTGAAGGTCCCAGAACCATTTTTGATGCCAAGGAGAAAGCAGAGTTGTTCAACGAGTATTTCGCTAGCCAAAGTACCTTAGATGATAGTATGGTGGAGCTGCCGTCTGAATTGGAGCATTTTCAATTTTCTAGGATATTATCACACGTGGCTACTACTGAAAGAGAAATTAGGGATTTGTTTAGTTGTTTAGATGGGGTAACACTAATCTGTGGAACTGCAGACCGCGGAACCTACGGAACCTGCGGAACCGCCGGAACCTGCGGAACCTATATGTTTTGTTATAAAATAAAATAAAAAAATAAAAATAGTAATAATAAAAATGTCTACGAGTGGTTTAGTTCTTAAAAGCAAAAGAGAAAGAAAAAAAAAAGAAAAGAAAAATAAAAAGGGAGAAGGCAAACAAAAAAGATAGCGTACAACAAGGGCTATTTTTTGTCGGTCACCCATCCAAGTTCTAACCCGGCCGGATTGGGCTTAACTTCGGCGATCGGACGACGAGCACGCTTTCCTTGTGGTATCACACGCAAACAATACAAAGTATAAATGGTTCGCGTAAGTTGAAAAAAGCGAAATGATAAGCGAGAAATTACTAGAAATTCTAAAATTCACACAAACAAACATTAGCAACAAGTCGGTCATATCGTAGTCGAAAACTGAGACGGAGATAAATCAACACGATTTAAATCCAGGCTTTGTACGAGTAACAAGGGTAACACATTGGGTTCTTCTTGGGTTCTTCATCCTGTTTCAAGCAAGGTCAGAGGCATTCAGTCTATTTGTGAAATGCAACCGATGTAACTCAGCAAACGACTGTTGTACTTACCCAGCATTGAGATGGAAGCGCCATTCGGCCATTTTGGTGGCACTACAGTACCACGTGACTATGATACCGGAAATAAGAAATTGACCGGAAACTTAAACGGAACACTTGTTGCTAATGTTTGTTTGTGTGAATTTTAGAATTTCTAGTAATTTCTCGCTAATCATTTCGCTTTTTCAACTTACGCGAACCATTTATACTTTGTATTGTTTGCGTGTGATACCACAAGGAAAGCGTGCTCGTCGTCCGATCGCCGAAGTTAAGCCCAATCCGGCCGGGTCAGAACTTGGATGGGTGACCGACAAAAAATAGCCCTTGTTGTACGCTATCTTTTTTGTTTACCTTCTCCCTTTTTATTTTTATTTTCTTTTTTTTTTTTTTCTTTCTCTGTTGCTTTTAAGAACTAAACCACTCGTAGACATTTTTATTATTACTATTTTTATTTTTTTTTAATTTTATAACAAAAAATATAGGTTCCGCAGGTTCCGGCGGTTCCGCAGGTTCCGTAGGTTCCGCGGTCTGCAGTTCCGCAGATTAGTGTTACCCGTTTAGATGTCAGTAAAGCGTGTGGCCCTGATGGCATTAGCAACAAGATAATAAAGATTTGTGCTGATGGACTCTCGGGAGCGTTTGCCAAACTGGTTAATCTGTCGTTTTCGGTGGGGTTTTTTCCGGATGATTGGAAAGTTGCAAATGTGATACCAATTTTTAAGAAAGATGACCGCCAATCTAAATCAAATTATCGTCCTGTTTCTCTGCTTGATTCATTTTCCAAAATTACTGAAAAAGTTGTTTTTATTAGACTATATAATTTTTTGTTAGAGATTGGTTTTCTCAACCCTTTACAGTCTGGTTTTCGCCCTGGCGATTCAACTGTAAACCAACTCGTCTACCTGGTGCATAGAATCTATGCGGCGTTTGAACAAGGAAAGGAGGTTAGAATGGTGTACCTCGATATAAGTAAAGCATTTGACAAGGTGTGGCATAAGGGTCTTTTATATAAACTTGAAGCAATTGGGGTTCGTGACCCTTTGTTGAGCTGGTTTTGTAGCTATCTCTCTGATCGTAAACAACGAGTTGTTATTGATGGCCAGTCCTCCGACTGGATTGGTACTAATTCCGGTGTACCTCAAGGCTAGATAGATAGATAGATAGATAGTCTTTATTTACCCACGGACAATTCATCAGCTACAAGTAATGCATTAAATGGATAAAATACTCAAATACTATTTATAAAACACTATACTTAACTATACTATTTATAAAACACTATACTTTTAAAACATGGACCTAACTAAAAGCTGCTTTCCACGAATGCCGTGCGTCAACGTACTTCTGTAATTAAACGTTTAAATATCCTAAGAGACTCTGCTTGTCTTACGTCACATGGAAGACTGTTCCAAAGAGTGGCACCACTATAGCTGAAGCTATTTTTATAGTAGTTTGTGCGCGGCAATGGAACATTAAGTTTATTCTCAGAGTCTCTTAGGTTATAGGTGTTTTCTCGCCTTTCAAATTTTGAACATAAATAGTCTGGAGCTAAACCGTGCAGAGACTTATAGACCATTATGGCTCTTTGTATTTGTTGTTGGGAAGCTAGGTTTTTCCATCCCAGGTGCTCAAACAAGTGACAGGCATCAGCATCATAATTTGAATAAGTCAAAACACGGGCTGCTCTGTTTTGTAGTTTTTGTACCTTGTTCTGCAGAGTTATCCCACAGTTTCCCCAAACAATACTGCAATAGTCAAAATGTGGCTGAATCAGAGCTTGATATATTAGATGCAAAGTCGCTTGAGGGACAAGGTGTCTTATTCGTTTTATTGCCCCAATTCCAGAAGCGATCTTCTTCGTTAGTTTATCGATGTGACCGCTCCAGTCGAGTTTGTTATCGATGGTCACTCCAAGAGATTTTGCGGTGGTGACCTGGCTAACTTGATTATTATTAATTGTGAGTGTCGGAGAATCTGTGAAAGTACTTAATCTCTGCCTTGAACCGATGAGCATAAACTCGGTTTTAGTCATATTTAGCGTAAGTTTGTTTGCTCTCAACCAATTGTGGACATTTTCTAAGTCTTGGTTTACATACAACTGCAAATTGTCTACACAATCACCTGCATATGTAAGGTGGGTGTCATCGGCGTACATCCTCGGTTCACAATTGGATAAACAATTCGGAAGATCATTGATATATAACAGGAATAGCAGTGGCCCTAAAATCGTTCCCTGAGGGACGCCACAACTTAGTGAGCGACTATTAGATAACGACCCATTAATGGAACACATTTGTGCGCGATTATCTAAATATGACTCAAACCATTTGTACGCGTTTCCACATATGCCGTAGTGGCTTAACTTGGATAAAAGGATCTCGTGATCAACTGTGTCGAAGGCCTTTTTTAAGTCAAGAAAAACGACAGCGTTGATTTTGCCACGATCAATATTGTACGCCCAAGTGTCCGTGGCTTCAAGGAGAGCCGTGATAGTTGAGTGAATAGCGCGAAAACCTGATTGATGTTTACAGAGGATACTGTGTTCTTCTAAATAGGCATACAATTGATCATAGACAATTCTTTCAAACACTTTGGCTACGACTGAGATCACGGAAATTGGACGATAATTGTTGACATCGTTTCTATCTCCTAGTTTGAAAAGTGGAGTTACTCTTGCGCATTTCC
>JAEMWC010000243.1:895000-937500 GCA_016490735.1 Pachyseris speciosa | reverse complement strand
AACTGGAATAGGAATTTCAAATGACTTCCCAAAAGAGATCGACCAGATCCACGAGCGATTGTACCCGGTTTTGAAGAAGGCGAAACAAGATCAGCAATCGGCTTTTTTCAAAATTGATAAATTGATTATAAACGGCCAAGTCTACAGAGGTACGGAAACAAATGATCTCGTGCATTACGGAGCTATAATGTAAATTGAACCCAAATTTCACGGATGGAGCGTTGCGAAACAAGGCACGTCTTGTTCACTGTATGTATATATGTGTTTTTCTGCGTTATTCATTTTGTTTTTCTTGCCCTTACTTCTTGCATGAGTTTTATTTTTGTTTCTAGTATTACATCTGTTTTTCTTTTTTTTCTGCTATGCCCAAGCCCTGTTTCCTTTGTATTGTGCTTTGATTCATATATCGATTTGATTAGCAGTTTGCAGATCGTTGTTTACGTTATTATGTTGGAATGTTGGTTCCTCCTGCAATTCAGTCTTTTACTCCAGTATAAGTTATATAATGTCCGATACAATTAGATTAATTTCCCTGAACGTAAGGAGCATTAGCAATTTTCAGAAGCGAAGATCTATGTTTACATGGTTTCGGAGGAAAAGAGCAGACATTATTTTTATACAGGAAACACATTCAAAGAAAGAATTAGAATCTCAGTGGAAAAATGAATGGGGCGCTGAAATCATATTTTCACACGGAAGTCCCAACGCACGCGGAGTTGCGATTTTATTTAAAAAAGGTGTGGACTATTCTACTGTATTCAATCGAAGATTATTGATCCTTTGGGTCGCTTTAATATTCTTAAGGTGGAGATTGAAGATAATTTGTACGTCTTGATTAACGTCTATGCTCCAAATAAGGATAAAGAAATTTCTAAATTCTTTAATGATTTGTTGGTCACTATACGTAGAGAAGAGTTGGATACTGAAGAAAACTTCATTGTCGGAGGAGATTTTAATAGGCTAGTTTCGAATTGTGGGAGAACAAAAGAACAGAGTCGAGGTTGAGGGGAATAATTTGCATTTTCTTTTGTCAAAAACAAAGGAAAATGCAAATTATTCCCCTCAACCTCGACTCTGTTCTTTTGTTCTCCCACAATTCGAAACTAGCCTATTGCCCACTTAATCCAGTATTGGATAAGAAAGGTGGTTCTCTGACCCCACGTAAATCGGTTGTTACAAGTATTGATTGCATTCGAGAAGAACTCGACTTAGTTGATATTTGGCGAGTTCAAAATCCGATCACTAAAAGTTTCACTTGGAGCCAAAAGTCTCCCAAAATATTCTGCCGACTAGATTACTGGCTAATTTCAAACAATTTACAGGACTCGCGTCTACTTGCATACTTCCAGCCATTAAGACCGATCATGTGGCTATTGTTGTAGATCTTAAAAATGAAGACAATCAAATGAAAGGCCCCGGTATCTGGAAAATGAACTGCTCTTTATTGGAAGATGTAAGTTATGTTAATGACGTTACGGAGAAAATTCCAGTGTGGATTGCTGAAGGTGAAAAAGACCTCACGGATAATCGCAGTATTTGGGAATGGCTAAAGTATAATATAAGAGCAAATGCAATAGAGCATTCAATTAGAAGAGCTCATGAAAGAAAACAAAGGGAGGAGTCCCTCCAAGCTGATTATTCCAGGGCAAGTAAGGTGTATGAAGAGGACACTAATAATATAACTGCAGATGAGTTGAATTCAGCAAAAGAGAAGCTAGAATTATTTTATGAAGAAAAGGTTAAAGGAATAATCATACGGGCACGAGCTCGCTGGCATGAACACGGTGAGAGAAGTACAAAATATTTCTTGAATTTGGAAAAGAGAAACCACATTAAAAAACACATGCGAAAATTAGACATTAACGGTTCAGTAACTACGGATCCTTCCACTATACTTTCTGAGCAAAAGCGTTTCTATCAGGATTTGTATACCAGTGGTCACCAGGGCAGTGACGCGGTAATGCGCTTCTTAGATACGCTTGATATCCCAAAACTGTCTGAAGAACAAAAAAATGCGTGTGAAGGTAAAATTTGTCCAATGGAATGCAAACTGATTTTGGAAACGTTTCAGGATAATAAAGCTCCTGGAAATGATGGAATTCCTGCCGAGTTCTACAAAAAATTTTGGAATTTAATTAGTGAACCCTTTGTAAAATGTGCGAATGAATGTTTTGAAAAGATGGAAATGTCAAATTCTCAAAAGCAAGCAGTGATAACTCTTATAGAAAAGGAAGGAAAAGATCGTATGTTTCTAGAGAACTGGAGATCAATTTCTCTTGTAAATGTAGATGCAAAATTGATGTCGAAAGTTTTAGCTAATAGAATCAAAAGTGTTTTACCTAATATTATCCATCATAATCAAACTGGTTATGTTCAGGATCGTTACATTGGTGAAACCATACACTCTATTTTTGATGTAATGGAATTTACCGTTAAAAGGAATGTGCCCGGTATGTTGATATTTATTGATTTTCAGAAAGCATTTGATAGCCTTGAATGGGACTTTATTTTTGGTTGTTTGGATGCCTTTAACTTTGGTCCAGATTTTAGTCGCTGGGTTAAAACCTTTTATAAAAATATTGCAAGTTGTGTAATAAATAACGGCAACACCTCTGATTACTTCTTTCTCGAGCGCGGTGTTAGGCAGGGCGACCCTTTATCACCCTATCTTTTTGTATTAGCAGCCGAAGCTCTTGCAATAGCTGTTCGACAGAATACCGAAATAAAAGGCATTTTTATAGGCGAGCAGGAAACAAAATTGCTGCAATATGCAGATGATATGACTGCAGTACTTTCAGATACGGATTCGGCTCTAGCACTTTTTAGCCTTCTCGACTCTTTTAAAAAAGCTTCAGGTCTTACCATTAATTGCACTAAAACGGAGGGTATGTGGATTGGGTCTATGCGAGCCAACAAAGCAAAACCATTTGGTATCAATTGGCCTAAGGAACCAATAAAACCACTTGGGATTTTTTACACCTACGATCAAAAACTTCTTCAAGAAAAAAACTTTTTAGAGAATTTGGATAGCATAAAGAAACTCTTGAATATTTGGCATTCTCGAGGTTTATCTTTGTATGGAAAGGTGACAGTTATCAAGTCTCTTGTAGTGCCCAAGTTTGTCTATGTTTCCTCATTAATGCCAACTCCCAAAGAAATTATTTCAGAACTCAATCGTTTACTATATAAATTTCTGTGGAATGGTACAGATAAAGTTACACGATTGTCAAATATAAATGATTATGACAAGGGTGGATTACAAATGATTGATCTAGACTGTATGATTAAGTCACTGCGCTTAGCCTGGTTAAAAAGGATATTTAGTGCTCATGACGGCACTTGGAAAACCTATCTACGATATATTTTGGAAAGGTATGGAGGTTTATTTTTATTTAATTGCAACTTTGAAATTAAAGAAATTAAATTGAAATTATTCATTTGTAAATGACTTGTTATTTTCTTTAAATAATATCGATTCTTTCAAAGTCATTAATAACAAAGTAAATAAAACTAACTTTTTAGTCTGGGCAGGACTTCGACATTCCGTGCCAACATCCTTGAAAGGAAATTCCGCGCATTCAGAGATATCTTTTTCCATCATTATCGACAATAACGATTTTGATGTGACAAAAAAGAAATCAAAACATTTCTATTCGTTATTGATAAGTATAAAAGCGCAATTACCCAGTGCGGCCAGAAAGTTACAGAATGAATTTAATCTTACGACTTCTCAAGTAGAACAGGTGTTTAATTTACCCCACAAGGTGGCTCTTGAAACTTATGTGAAAGCCTTTCAATACAAAGTTTTAAATTCCATCCTTTATACCAATACCAAACTTCAAAAAATAGGTTATAGTACTGATGACAAGTGTACATTTTGCAAATCCGAGCCAGAAACACTGTATCATTTGCTGTATAACTGCTCTCACTCTCAAACCTTCTGGGCTAACTTTAAACTATTCTGGTATTCATCTATAAAAGAAAAAATTCACCTTACTCTACAAGATGTCTTGGTCGGTATTTTGACACGCTCGTGTCCCTTACTCAACTATTTTCTCCTTATTGCAAAAATTTATATTTGGGACTGCAGAAGGAACCAAGTTTATCCAAATATTACTGGATTCAAACTTAAAGTTCAAATAAAGTATGAAACTGAGCTTTATATATGGCGTCAGGGTAGGAAAAAAGATGTTTTAAAGGAAAAATGGGCGGGCTTTCAGAATCTTTTGTAATAATTCATGCCTCTCACACTCTCTCTCTCTCTTTTTTTTTGTTAGTGGTAGTGTCGTAAATGTAACATTGCAATTGCTTCTTTATATTGTACCCTTATATGTATGTAAATAGGTTTTTCTTTTTTTTATTTCTTGTGTTTTGTATTTTTATACTGTAATTTGTACAACTGTAACTACTTTACATCTGTATTAATCAACATATTGTTATTAAAAAAAAAAAAAAAAAGATGTTTACTTACTATCTCGAGTGGTCACAAAGCCAAAGAGACCACCAATTATATTTTTGTCCTATCTCAATAACCGCGAAAATCTGATTTGTTTTAACCACCGAAGTTTTCTATATCAAAACCCGCCAAAATCCGTTTCTTTTTTTTTTTTCCTGTGTATGTTAGAGCGTGTTTCAAGTCAAACAAGATTATTTTTGAGGTTTTCGAATTTTTTGTCATTTTTTCAAATGGCTAATTCTATGGGTATGGAAGGGTGTCAGTGGGGTACTGGGTTTTACGGCTAACGGTTAAAATTTTGGCCCTTTTACTGCTAAAAGTTAATTTTTTTTCCCGTTGCAGTTAACTGAAATTTTAATAATTAATTGCCATTGTTTATACTTTATAGAGTTTCGGTCATATTGATATTTCGTCAACTTTTTTCTATCTACATCTACATTTTTAATTGACAACGCTTTCGCATCACGTCGATATAAATTACAATATCAGAAATGCAATAACAGAAAAAAACACACATGTAGTGATTGCAATTATTGACAGTACTCCGTATAAGGACTCAATCGTTGGCAATAAAGCACATGTAATCAGATATAGGGAACAGTTAAGCAGAAACAATCAGGCAATGTAAGATGAAGGTTAGAAGGTCTTAGACGAATAAATATCAATCGTAACGTATAGTCTTACACTGGCGATGAGGATGGCCACAGGACTTGATTTCTCGGGAATCAGTCGTTTTGACCCTCACGCAGACGCTTCCTCGCTAAGTCAACGATGGAACGTGTGGATGAAACGATTTCAACGATTTATCGTGGCAATGGACATAAAAGACCCTACCCGCAGGCGAGCACTTCTCTTATATCTGGCTCGCCCAGAAGTGAAGACCATTTTCGACAACCTTCCCGAAACAGGCGAAAGTAAAGAGTTGGACAAAGCCGTCGAGAAGCTTACTGAGTACTTTTCACCCAAAAAGAACATCGTGTACGAAACACATGTTTTTCGTCAGGCGCAACAACGAGTAGCCTCCCACGCAGTCGTTTTTAGGGGACTCGTATTTCACCTCCTCCCCACTAGGTGAAATACGAGTCCCCTAAAAACGACTGCGTGGGAGGCTAAACAACGAGAAGATGAGACGTTGGATCATTTTCACATGCGTCTACGCGAACTTGCACGGAATTGCGAATTCGGTGACATCGACAAAGAAATTAAAATCCAGCTAGTGGAGAAATGCACATCTACTAGAGTTAGACGCAAAGCACTCCGAGAGGAACTCTCTCTTGAAGATTTATTGAAATATGGTCGCACTATGGAAACGTCCGATCGCCAAATTGCGCAATTCGAAAGCCTTCACCAGTCTGGCATCCAAGATAACAACCTGGATGCACCGAAGAGTTGTTTTTGTGTCTACTGCGCTTGCGCGGATAGACACTAACCCATAATCTGAAAAAAGTTTGTTAACAAATCGATAAATAACAGGGAATCGATAAGTAATCTGTGATGCCGACGAGTTACAACCATGAACGGTTCACGTGATAATCACACCCCCAATTTCGACTAATCGCACAGTAACCGATAACATGCGATCCCGTGTTAGAACTGAGAAGATGAGCCGTGCATACCACAGAGGAATTGGAGGTGCGATCAGTGGTTTCAGATCTGTTTGTAGAGGGTAAGTTTTTACTTCGTTTTTCTGCTGTTAAGATTTCTACGTAAAGAGCTGGAGGAACAATTAACGTTTTGGAGCGTTACTGAGTCGGCAGGCAGGATATTACGGAATGATTCGTTACTGCTATGCGTCTCCTCGCGAGGTGATGCTCCCTTTACTTTTCAGAATGTGTTTAGAAATTCTCAAATTGACTCAGTTCGGACACAGATCGACCCACTTTGGTCACAAATCGACCCACTTTGGTCACAAAACGACCCACTTTGGTCACAGATTGATCCAGTTTGTTCTCAAGCTCGAGCTCTATCACGGTCACAAAACCAGAATACTAAAACCTGCTGTCGATCACAGCAATTTAGTTTACAAGCATGTGATGGTGGCAACTCACCAAAGCATCACGATTGTTTCTCCAGCTCGAGCAGAAGTTTTAAGTTCAGGTTATTTATAAATTTGTCATGTTTTAGTAATCGTTTTTATTCTCAATATCTCTTTGGATATCTTGCCTATTGGAATGTTTGTGTTCTGCAGTCCAAAAGTGAGGAAATGCGAAGAATTCGAAATTTTCATCACAAATATTTCAACCAGTTTACTTCGCACAAAATTGATTTGCCATCTAACGCAGATAACTTGCATTCGAGTAATCTTTTTTGGTATTCTCCCTTAATGAATGTTCGATTTTCTGTAAACATGGCACAATCTTTGAGATATCCGATCCATGGGAATTCTTATGTTCGCGACGCTCTACGTGACGATGTACAGATAAAGCTTTCCGAATGTGTGAAATATTTGTATCGGGGGAAAATCAATGTGCTGGAAATTGAACGAGATGAATGGCGACGTATTGCGAGTTTACACCGCCCCTATATGAATGCCATATTTTCTAAGAAGTCTGAAGTCCGATTACTTTCGACAAGGCTTTCTTTTAGTAAACATCTTTTTTACCTTTATGCGACAAACATTCCTGCTATGAGAAATAGCGATGTATCTGAGAAACAATTGAATCACAGATATGCTAATAAGCACGATTGGAGAACAACAATAAGGAAAAGAGAAAAACAAGTTTAACCCCCACCCCCCCCCCCCCCCCGCTCCTCCCACCTTTCCCCTGCACTGTATTCTATAACCTCAAGCCATACTTCATATTTTATGCCATACTGTAATATTATTGTACAACCATTTCCCTACACCTTGCAAGCAGACTAAACAAGTGTTCCTTTGCAACAATAAAAAATTTATGAGACAAATTAACAGCAACATTAGTACTACATTTCATTATAGTATTATCTTTATCTTCTTTTTCAGGTAAGGTGTTAACAAATGGCACAAAGATACAAGAGGAAAGGCAAGTTTCTCTTTTTTTTAACCTTTCAATCTTCCACTGAAGCATTAATGCAACATAACATATACCAACTAATAATTTAGGCCTTTCACTTCCAAAGTTAAATCTTAGGTAATAATCGGTAAACTGAAGTAACTACACCATCCTATTAACTTGTAACCCTTGCCTGAACTTGTAATATACTTTATTTAATCACTGCTCTGTCATTGACAGTGCAATCTACTGTAACCATTTATTTTTCAATATTGTTTCATCCAAATGAAATGTCACATTTTTCCCATGTAATCAGTTTGAAAACTTTTGGGAAAGAAAACAATGAAGTCTGCAAATGTTTCTGACAGCCTCCTCTTATATTTCAGACTCTGATGCTGGCTTCATCCACTCACTGTCGCCACTTAAAAAAGCCAAGAGTGGCAAAATGTACTACAATTTCATGTTCCAAGAGTTAGTATTATTATTATTATTATTATTATTATTATTATTATTATTATATATTATTATTATATCATCAACAAAATTTACAAAAGTTATTGGATTTGATAAAAAATCCCATACCCATGCCCAGCATTTTCATACTGCAGGAAGTCCCACAAAATTGCTGAACATCAATGCCAAACAAGATGAAATATACATCAATCAGAAAAGCTCCATTGTGCAAGCCAAGAGTAGTGATGTCAATTTCCAGAGCATTACACCAACAAGCCAACATCAGCCACATTTCTCACATGCTACAGATATCACTTTAAAAGAGCTAAAAGATTTATCAAGAAACCAAAAGGTCAATGTCACTGGTGTCCTCACCCTTGGTAATAAACCACCAAAAGAAGTATCTAAAACAAATGGTCAGAACGGTTTGGTCAAAGAGGACTGTATCATTGAAGATGCAACTGGTGCAGCAACCATCCACATCTGGGATGACTTGCTGTCAAAGCTCACGACTGGAAACAGCTACAAGTTCACCAATCTAACTGTGAAAAATTATTCCGGAATGACCTTGCTTGGTACTGCTCCAACAACAACAACATATAGAAACAGACTTAAAACTTAATTGCACAAAAGGGCCAGAACTTCTTTCAAACTCTGAAAGACAACTAAATATCGCAGAGTTTAACTTTGTGGATAAGGTCAATATCTTCATGACCTGTCAAATTAAGTCATGTAAGAAAAAAATGCCACATGCCATGGGGTCAACAATTTTCAAATGCCATTCTTGCAGAGCCACCCGAAGGGTGAAATCAGCAACCAAGAACATATCTGTCAGGCTTTCTGCTCAAATTGATGGGCAACCTCTTTGGCTAACAGCATTCACTGATGTAATGCTTATCCTAATGAAAAAGGCCAATGTTTCCCAAGATGCACAAAGTGACGAGATTGCTGCGGCTCTCCTGCAACTGGAGAACATCTCTTTAAAAATAAACATGCAATCCAATCATATCCTTTCAGTATTAGACGATTAATCCGCTTAGTACGAACTGAAACACTACTGTACATATTTTAACAAGTTTGTATAACTTCTGAATTAATATTACTTAAATTTCTCCTTGTTCATTAAAAACTTGTCGGTTGTTGCACTTTGATGTACATTGATCAGACATTTTGATATGTACCTGTATTCTCACAGTACAGTTATCACTCTGTTCAGATTTAAAAAAATATTTTACCAATGTCACAACTTTATTCATAAATTTAGTGAAACATTTTTTCATTTACAACGCTATTACAGTCTAAACAATGTATGCTTTCTTTTAGAATTTTCAAGACAAAATTTATAACCTATAAATTAGTCTTTGTTCCTGTTCACTTTACGTTTACAAATTTTTAATAATTGAAAACAATAGCAGGGCCCAGTTGTTCAAAGCATGATTAAGCTAATCCCGGGTTAGAGTGAACTCTGAGTTCAGTTTAGTAGCTGTTCAATAAAAGCTTTTCCAAAAGATTTTCACCTAAAGTTTTGGCTGGAATTTAACTTTACTTTAAGCGTAAAATTTGATTTAGAAAACCTTTCTCAACGAGCGAGAAGAAAACTTCGGTTAACTCCTAATCCTGGGTTGGCGTTAATCGGCTTTCGAAGAACTGGGTCCAGAACGTTAGTATTTATTCCTGTTAACTTTCTGTTTCTTTCAAGGTTTCTTGTAATTTAACACAGAAATAAGAGGACGTAAATCTTACTAGTTATCACTCTGTTCCTCTTCAACAAACTCTGTAATCAATTTTATAACAATTTGGTAATTGATTGTATTCACACAATAAATGAAACTCAGTTCTACAAAAACTATTTTCGTCTCCAAATGTCTCATTTGCAGTTCGTTTTACACTTACACCCTATCATAAATAAAACATGTATTCATCTCAACATCAAACCAAAGATAAGGATATACCTCACAAATTAATGTGATTTGGTAAGCTGAAGCCACTCTAAAGGCACTAAGGCCACATGGTAGCGGGCATTACCCCTTAAATCTACCAAAGCAAAGATTGAGCCCAAGCATTAGGAGCCATGGACAGCTGTTTCGGCCTTGTTAGGCCTCATCAGCATGGCATAGCTAATGCTCAGGCTCAAGTACCCACATATCCATAAAACAAGCAGTGAAAACGTAAAGCTTGTGGGATGTGGCTGGAGTGACAAGGATATACCTCACAAATTAATGTGATTTGGTAAGCTGAAGCCACTCTAAAGGCACTAAGGCCACATGGTAGCGGGCATTACCCCTTAAATCTACCAAAGCAAAGACTGAGCCCAAGCATTAGCAGCCATGGACAGCTGTTTCAGCCTTGTTAGGCCTCATCAGCATGGCATAGCTAATGCTCAGGCTCAAGTACCCACATATCCATAAAACAAGCAGTGAAAACAGTGAAAAGTGCCTTTAGAGTGGCTTCAGCTTACCAAATCACATTAATTTGTGAGGTATATCCTTGTCACTCCAGCCACATCCCACAAGCTTTACGTTTTCACTGCTTGTTTTATGGATATGTGGGTACTTGAGCCTGAGCATTAGCTATGCCATGCTGATGAGGCCTAACAAGGCCGAAACAGCTGTCCATGGCTGCTAATGCTTGGGCTCAATCTTTGCTTTGGTAGATTTAAGGGGTAATGCCCGCTACCATGTGGCCTTAGTGCCTTTAGAGTGGCTTCAGCTTACCAAATCACATTAATTTGTGAGGTATATCCTTGTCACTCCAGCCACATCCCACAAGCTTTACGTTCTCAAACCAAAGATAATCTAGGATCCTTTTCCAGCATTTCATTCCTCCCCTTCTATCCTCACCATGATCTCCAACCTCGTCAACATATGCAGTACCAACTCTAAATCTACCATTGTAACAACAGCCAGACACATGCTTAGAACTTGCAGTAGACACATGTACGCATTGCGTACCTATTTACTCGGGCTGCGCGCGTCTCGCGCGTCGCCTGGGTCTAAGATTACCGACATATTACTCGGGCTGCGCGCGTCTCGCGCGTCGCCCGGGTCTAAGATTAGCGACGGTTCTTCTTTTTCGTCGAGTATCATCCACAAAGTGCACTTCCGGCGTTTCTGCGCAAGCGCTAACTATTTTTAACAACAGTGATGCGTGTTCTCACGTATGGGGAAATGTCGATTCATCTTGTGTCTTTTGAAGTCTGAACAAACAATATGTTAAGAGAAGTGTCTATGCGAATGTTTGCAAGTTCAACGGCGAGAAGAAAGTTTTTAACATGAGTGAACTTAACGGCAGATGGACTGCCGTGTTTCCTCGTGTCTGCTTCAGTAGATTGCGAGTAGTCTCTAATTTTGGCGATGGATTGTGGGGGCACGTGCGCGCGCGAAGTTGCGAGGAGACGCGACGCGAGGGGAGCGCCAAAAATTAGAGACTACAGACAAAGGGAGTTTGACCTTTCACGGTCGAGTGATTCGGAAGTGTAAGGGTGCGTTCCTTTGGGGTGATCCGAGTTCGGATCAGTGATCCAAGATCTGTCTGGATCTAGGGGATTAGTTTCTAAAGAAACTGTGGTGCTGCGTCGGTGGGGGAGTGAAACACGAAAATTTGGTTTATCAACGGAGTTGATAATGTAAATTGACCACCGTACAGGGATTCGATTAGCTGACGTTTCGAGCGTTAGCCCTTCGTCGGAGCGAATCGAGGAATTGTGGGTTGTGTATGGTTTATATACAGAAAATGGAGCTACGCAAATGCAAATGTTATCTATTGCATAACCTGCACATTATGCAAAAAGTTATACATCGGCGAAACAGGAAGACGACTAGGTGACCGATTCCGAGAACATCTTCGTGATGTTGAGAAAGATGACAAAGACGCATCCAAACCTGTCGCTCGGCATTTTAATCTCCCTAACCATTGTAAACAACACATGTCGATCTCCGGCCTTTCCCTACATCAAGGTACCACGGAAAGCCGTAAAAATCTCGAGCAAAAACTGATCTTTCAAATTGGCACTCTTAATCCCTACGGTATCAACGAGCGCTTTTCATTCAATTAATTTATTCCTGTTTTTCACGTTACCATGTTACCACCAATAGCGTAGCTCCATTTTCTGTATATAAACCATACACAACCCACAATTCCTCGATTCGCTCCGACGAAGGGCTAACGCTCGAAACGTCAGCTAATCGAATCCCTGTACGGTGGTCAATTTACATTAATAACTCCGTTGATAAACCAAATTTTCTGTCTGGATCTGTCTGGATCATGGTGCATCAAAGGAACCGGCGAATCCGTGACCAGAGTGGATTCGCCGGTTCCTTTGATGCACCATGATCCAGACAGATCCGAACTCGGATCACCCCAAAGGAACGCACCCTAATAAATCTCATATCAACAGCAAGAATGATGCCTGTTGTCACGTATCGGAAAACGTCGATTCACCTTGTGTCTTTGAAGTCTGAACAACTAATATGTTAAGAGAAGTGTCTATACGAATGTTTGCAAGTTCAACAGCGAGAAGAAAGCTTTTAACATGACCAAAATTTAACTCCAGATGGATTGCCGCCGTGTTCCCCGTATCGGGTGTCTGGAGAACTCAGACCTAGAAAACTCAAACCTCAGACCTCAGACCTCAGACCTAGAAAACTCAGACCCCCCAATCTGGAAAACTCAGACCCCCTCAAAACTATACAAATTTTCAAAGTCAAATAAACGTGGACAAAATAAATTATCGCCGTTCAGTGCGCTGAAATGTTACACCGTCTATTTATGGCAGATAACAAACACTTCACATTATTATAATCGGCTCCGGAGCACGAGACCTAGAAAACTCAGACCCCCCCCCCCCCCCCCCCCAAACTGGAAAACTCAGACCCCCTCATAACTATACAAATTTTCAAAGTGAAATAAACGTGGGCAAAATAAATTATCGCCGTTTATGAGGGGTCTGAGTTTTCCAGATTGGGGGGGTCTGAGTTTTCTAGGTCTTGTGCTTCGGAGCCGATTATAATAACATGAGACGACAAAGGAGAAGTGTTTGTAAACAGTTTCACTCTGCTAATTAATTTTCTACTCACATTTCACCGAGACGTACTCCATTAACGTTTATGCGAAAAAATCCTACATCGTTCGATGAGCGTTTCCTTTCTCAAACAATTATCCATCGAAGCGAAAACAAGTGTGCTTAGTTTTTTTGGAATCAATACACTATTTTTATCACCTTGCAAAACGATAAACCTTTGTGGCCTAAAGGTCACTGTTCTTGCTTGTGACGCAGCTAACCCGGGTTCGATGTCTTTTAGTGGTATATATCACGGGCTTTATTTTTCTGTTTCTCTTTTTCTTGTTCTTTTAGAAATATTTTTTACAAGTGTTATAATTATTGTTCTCAATGGCTGAGCTGTATTTTAGAGGAATATATATTGATAGGGGTCTAAAGAAATAGACTCCAACACAAGCTAAACACAATGCGTCCGATGTAAGAAAGACAGACTTCCCTCTATTCTTTTGTTTAGCGCTAAGTTAGGGATACAATACTTTTTTTGCAAGAAAATTTGGTTTATCAACGGAGTTGATAATGTAAATTGACCACCGTACAGGGATTCGATTAGCTGACGTTTCGAACGTTAGCCCTTCGTCGGAGCGAATCGAGGAATTGTGGGTTGTGTATGGTTTATATACAGAAAATGGAGCTACGCTATTGGTGGTAACATGGTAACGTGAAAAAAAGGAATAAATTAATTGAATGAAAAGCGCTCGTTGATACCGTGGGGATTAAGAGTGCCAATTTGAAAGATCAGTTTTTGCTCGAGATTTTTACGGCTTTCCCCACGGTATCAACGAGCGCTTTTCATTCAATTAATTTATTCCTTTTTTTTCACGTTACCATGTTACCACCAATAGCGTAGCTCCATTTTCTGTATATAAACCATACACAACCCACAATTCCTCGATTCGCTCCGACGAAGGGCTAACGCTCGAAACGTCAGCTAATCGAATCCCTGTACGGTGGTCAATTTACATTATCAACTCCGTTGATAAACTAAATTTTCGTGTTTCACTCCCCCACCGACGCAGCACCACAGTTTCTTTAGAAACTAATCCCCTTTATTCATTCGTTTTTTGCAAGCCCGAGTTTAGGTTAATTGTAGCCTCTTGTTCTTTTTCGTCGTCGAGTATCATCCACAAAGTGCACTTCCGGCGTTTCTGCGCAAGCGCTAACTATTTTTAACAGAGTGATGCCTGTTGTCACGTATCGGAAAATGTCGATTCACCTTGTGTCTTTTGAAGTCTGAACAAACAATATGTTAAGAGAAGTGTCTATGCGAATGATTGCAAGTTCAACGGCGAGAAGAAAGCTTTTAACATGAGTAAACTTAACGGCAGATGGACTGCCGTGTTTCCTCGTGTCTGCTTCGGTAGACTGCGAGTAGTCTCTAATTTTGGCGATGGATTGTGGGGCGGGCGAAAGACACGTGCGCGCGCGAAGTTGCGAGGAGACGCGACGCGAGGGGAGCGCCAAAAATTAGAGACTACAGACAAAGGGAGTTTGACCTTTCACGGCCGAGTGATTCGGAAGTATAAATCTCATATCAACAGCAAGAATGATACTTGTTGTCACGTATCGGAAAACGTCGATTCACCTTGTGTCTTTGAAGTCTGAACAACTAATATGTTAAGAGAAGTGTCTATACGAATGTTTACAAGTTCAACAGCGAGAAGAAAGCTTTTAACATGACCAAAATTTAATTCCAGATGGACTTCCGTGTTCCCCGTATCCGCTCCATTGAGATGTACATTTTGTTGAATAACTCAAGTACGGGATATCACACACCCCTGAGATTTTGTTTGACGGGTAGTTAATTCACTATTTTCCCACAATATCTCAATTTCTGGACTTTAATTTTTGAATGATAAGCGATTAGTTTTTACAAATGTACTAGCGGCTTGAAACTGTCCAGAAACGTTCCTTTCTTGTGTTTCAAATGACCCTGGATTGACGTATTTGTAAACAGTTTCACTCTGCTAATTACCCGGGCTGCGCGCGTCTCGCGCGGCGCCCGGGTCTTAAACTACCGACGGTTTTTCTTTTTCGTCGTCGAGTATCATCCACAAATGGCACTTCCGGCGTTTCTGCGCAAGCGCTAACTATTTTTAACAACAGTGATGCGTGTTGTCACGTATGGGAAAATGTCGATTCATCTTGTGGCTTTTGAAGTTTGAACAAACAATATGTTAAGAGAAGTGTCTATGCGAATGTTTGGAAGTTCAACGGCGAGAAGAAAGTTTTTAACATGAGTAAACTTAACGGCAGATGGAGTGCCGTGTTTCCCCGTGTCTGCTTCAGTAGACAGCGAGTAGTCTCTAATTTTGGCGACGGATTGTGGGGGCACGTGCGCGCGCGAAGTTGCGAGGAGACGCGACGCGAGGGGAGCGTTAAAAATTAGAGACTACAGACAAAAGGGAGTTTGACCTTTCACGGCCGAGTGATTCGAGTGTAAATCTCATATCAACAGCTAGAATGATGCCTGTTGTCACGTATCGGAAAACGTCGATTCACCTTGTGTTTTTGAAGTCTGAACAACTAATATGTTAAGACAAGTGTCTATACGAATGTTTGCAAGTTCAACAGCGAGAAGAAAGCTTTTAACATGACCAAAATTTAACTCCAGATGGACTGCCGTGTTCCCGTATCCGCTCCATTGAGATGTACATTTTGTTGAATAACTCAAGTACGGGATATCACACACCTCTGAGACTTTGGCAGGTAGTTTATTTACTATTTTGCCACAATATCTCAATTTCTGGACTTTAATTTTTGAATGATAAGCGATTATATTTTACAAATGTACTAGCGTCCCTTGAAACTGTCCAGAAACGTTCCTTTCTTGTGTTTCAAATGACCCTGGATTGACGTATTTGTAAACAGTTTCACTCTGCTAATTAATTTTCTACTCACATTTCACCGAGACTCCATTCACATTTATGCGAAAAAATCCAACATCGTTCGATAAGCGTTTCCTTTCTCAAACAATTATCCATCGAAGCGAAAACAAGTGTGCTTAGTTTTTTTTTTTTTTGGAATCAATACACTATTTTTATCATCTTGCATAACGATAAACCTCTGTGGCCTAAAGGTCATTGTTCCTGCCTGTGACGCAGCTTACCCAGGTTCGATGTCTTTTAGTGGTATATATCACGGGCTTTATTTTTTCTGTTTCTCTTTTTCTTGTTCTTTTAGAAATATTTTTTACAAGTGTTATAATTATTGTGCTCAATGGTTGAGCTGTATTTTAGAGGAATATATGTTGATAGGGGTCTAAAGAAATAGACTCCAACACAAGCTAAACACAATGCGTCCGATGTAAGAAAGACAGACTTCCCTCTATTCTTTTGTTTAGCACTAAGTTAGGGATACAATACTGTTTTTTGCAAGCCCGGGTTTAGGCTAATTGTAGCCTCTTGTTAATTTTCAACTCACATTTCACCGAGACTCCATTCACATTTATGCGAAAAAATCCTACATCGTTCGCTAAGCGTTTCCTTTCTCAAACAATTATCCATCGAAGCGAAAACAAGTGTGCTTAGTTTTTTTTTGGAATCAATACACTATTTTTATCACCTTGCATAATGATAAACCTCTGTGGCCTAAAGGTCATTGTTCCTGCCTGTGACGCAGTTAAACCGGGTCCGATGTCCTTTAGTGGTATATATCACGGGCTTTATTTTTTCTGTTTCTCTTTCAGGAGTACCCAACGACATTTTCTGAGAATTTTTATCTTACGATGTACTACACACTAGCTGAGTGTCCCCCTGCCAATCTTCGTTAATATTTAACTTTCCTGGGAAAAAAATAACCGCTCTTCAATGCCAGCAAGCAAAACTTTTGAGAAATAAAAATTCCAGCCAGCTACGAGCGTGTCGTTTCTCAACGAGCCAGCAAAGTTGAAAATGCCGCAAAACCCGAAATGCCAGCCAGCACGGGTGGAATCTTTCCAGTTTGCCAGCCAGCAGTCGCGTAAGGAAGAAAAATACCCAGCCAGCTAAGTATTGATTTTAACTTAATTTTTGGGCAAAATATGTCAGATGGTTTATTTCGGATGTCAGATCGTTCCCAAGACGGGCAGTAGGCTTCTATCTGTATCCTGTGTTGTTTACTTTTAGTTTTAAATCCACCAAAATGCGAAGCCAACTGACAGCACATGCTATTCAATAATAATAAGCTTTATTTACCCTCGGTAGTATTTATAGCACAAAGGCTAGTGGGGCCGAGCAAATACAGAAACAAATGAAGTCAAATTAAATCAACTGAACTGAAATCAAATGAAATCAAATCAAATGTTGGTTTTTGGGGAGAGGGTTTTGGGAATCGAACCCGGGACACATTGGTGGAAGGCGAGCGCTCTCACCACTACGTCAACCCGGGAGAGTTGAAAACACTGACCCCCGCTCCGTGGACACGTCAACCCTGCTCCCCCGATAAGTTAAGACTTTTGAAAGTTGCGTTACGAGCCCAAGATATTAAAACAGTTTGTTTTTCATTAACTTTATGTTCAATCTCACGCAGATAAAAGTGCGCCCTCAGTACTCTCATCCAGCATGAAAACTGAAATAAGACAACTGCCAGAAATGACGTGTTTTGATTCCTGTCAGCCAGTAAGACTCATTACGGACACAAATGCTAGCAAGATTTCGTTAAAATAACACTGCCAGCAAGATTTTTATTTCAGCAAACATTTTGCCAGCCAGCCCATAATCGGCCTGCAGAGCGGTTATTTTGCAGATCGGCTCCATCGAGCACTCCTGCTCTTTTTCTTGTTCTTTTAGAAATATTTTTTACAAGTGTTATAATTATTGTTCTCAATGGTTGAGCTGTATTTTAGAGGAATATATGTTGATAGGGGTCTAAAGAAATAGACTCCAACACAAGCTAAACACAATGCGTCCGATGTAAGAAAGACAGACTTCCAGTTAGGGATACAATACTGTTTTTTGCAAGCCCGAGTTTAGGCTAATTGTAGCCTCTTGTTTTTTTTTTTTGTGATGGCGACTTTCCCCACGCACAAGGAAGAGCGTCTTGCCCTGCCTCAAGGAAAACATGTGGTCATTGTGGAAAACTGGGGCATTTCGTTTAAGTCTGCAAAATGAAATCTGGTGCGTCACGGAATCTTTCAAAGTCTCGAATGCCACGGCAAACTGCAAGTTTTGAAGGTACTCGCTACAAGTCACGGAATTCTGTCATCACAGTGGATGCTCCTGATTCCAGTGTTCAGCAAACAAGTGTATCGTTTAGTGACAGCGAGGACGATGAATTCGTCTTTACACAGGGTGCAGAGGAGTTCTGTTCGATCGTACACGACAAAGTCTCACCTTGTTAATTCACTTGCATTTACCGCGTCGAACTGACGCTGGCCGCGGGCGCATATGATCTTTGCCCGAAGGGCAACGAATAAGCTTCGGAAATCGGAAAGCGAAGCTTTCCGAACGAGGCACGAAGTGCCGAGTAAAAGAAGAGTAAATGGAGGAAACAAGCGTCACGTGACTAGTTCGATGTGAACCGCAATAACTGGTGACGGAAGTGGGCAGTGACCGGAAACGGGAGAGTAATCTCCCGTTGGGGAAGGATAAAAACATGGCAAGTTTGTCTTTCAAAAGGCCAGCTCCACTCAAGGAAAGCCAACCGGAGGCAAAAAAAATCGAAACCGTCCACCAGGGAAACACAAATTGAGCTAGACAGACTAGATAGCCAGCAAATACTAACAACACGTTTATTCTACGAGGTCACAACATATACCCTTCAAACAATAGCTAACTAATGATTAGAACAATTCTCACGCTTCGACAGTTCTTAGCAAACCTTCGAGCATCAAAGTCTCCTCCTTTTCTGAAAACGTCCGACGCATGTGTCGAATGTTCACTTGTCTATGATATGATCTCGAATATAGTGGTCTTCTCTATCACTGAAGCCCCGGTACCGAAGTCACGGCTGACCGCATGCTGACGAAGCCGACAAACAAACTGATCAACGGTTTCACTGATTTCCTGTGCAATGTGCAGAAACATGTGCCTCTCAAACAGAACGTTTGCCTTTGGAACGAAGTAGTCATCAAGTGTCTGCGAACTGAAACCATTGCTTCTAACGAACCGACACAGAAGGGAAACAGAAACGCTTCGATTACTTCCCGACTCGCTGGTTGAACCACTAGCGTTAGCTCCGCTCATCTCGCCGCCGCTTATAAACCGCCGTTGAAAAGAGAAAAATCTCGACAAATACCTCCACGAAACCGCGAGTGAAAAAGAACGATCCTTGTCGCTTACTGTAGAACCCCGAAACACAAATAGAGACCGCCAGCGAGTAATAATAATAATAATAATAATAATAATAATAATAATTTAGAACTTATATAGCGCATTTTCCATGTGTATATGAATTGGAATTTGGAAATGTTGGTTTTTGTGGAGAGGGGAAAACCGGAGTACCCGGAGAAAAACCTCTCGGAGCAGAGAAGAGAACCAACAACAAACTCAACCCACATATGACGTCGAGTCCGGGAATCGAACCCGGGCCACATTGGTGGAAGGCGAGTGGTCTCACCACTACGCCATCCCTGCTCCCCCGTACTTCCAACACGTTTATTCTTCGAGGTCACAACACACTATACGTCATTTCCGTCACCAGTTGTTGCGGTGCACATTGAACGAAAGCGGTGTGATGAGGCCGTAAATCTCCTTTGCCAAAAATGTTAGTTTTCCGACCGTTTCAACAGAATTCTTGTTCAATTTGGCTAAAAAGTGAAAATTCCAAACCATATACAAAAAATGAGGCCTTTTCATTGAATTTCGTGTTAGTTACAGGGAATCGAAAAAGTGAGCCTAAATCGGTTTCCTCCCTTTACTCTTCTTGTACTGTAAGCCAACCTTTTGTAACCGTCCGCACCCACAGCACTTTGGTCCGCGGAACATCAGGGGCACCCAGCGACAAGTTTCGGTAGATATCTGTTCGGTGGAGGGTAGTTCGCCTTGTGCTTTCGGCGTCGATTAATGAGTGCACTCGGATTCTCGTAACTAAAACGTGGCCTAACAGATTCGCAATGGGGAAATTGTAGCCCCTGAGGTTTTCGGAAAGGTCGTAATTGCTGTTTTTGGCAGTCAAAAACGTCACCTAGCATTTTCGAAAAGAAAATTGTTCTCTAGAAAGTTCGTGGAAAGCTCATTTCAGCTTGCATTTTCTCAAAGGAAGATTTTGTTCCCTAACATTTTCGGGCAATTAAAACTTCAGCTAGGAAATCCGAACAGATGAAATTCTTCTAGCTAACGAAAACATCACTTTAAACAGACTTCAAACACCATAAGGTACTTAAAACAGCCTTTCTACAGCTTTTGGTTGATTTGGCTCGTTGGGTGCCCCTGGTACATGCAAATAAACATTGCTGAAACCGTACCAGAAAGAGACAAGATCGGGGGATATAGAAGGATATAGAAGCAGAAAACATTCACAAATCAGAAGGATTTCATTTCGACAATCTTTATCGTTCAAAGTAAACATATTTTGGAATTAACAAGTTGAGACTTTGTCGTGTACGATCGAACAGAACTCCTCTGCACCCTGTGGTCTTTACTGTTGAGGGGACAACAACAACATCACACAAGCAACAGCCAATTGCCAAGATCGCAATAGCAGGTGTTCCAGTACGCATTTTGGTGGATTCTGGGGCATCGGTGAACATGCTAGACCCGTCAGCGTACGAAGCTATTCTGCAAAAGAAGCAGATTCCTTTGGCACCGACGAGGACCCTCATACATGCCTTTGGTGCCCCGAAACCGCTGCGTTTGCGAGGGAAATTTCAAGCGGCAGTGGAATCGGCGAACAAAGTCACTCTCGCCACGTTTTACGTTACCGATCAACCAACGGGTTCTTTATTGAGTCATGAAACTTCCATCGAACTTTGGCATATTACAACTACAATTAAATTCCATTTCTGAAAA
This sequence comes from Pachyseris speciosa, assembly GCA_016490735.1. Lineage (NCBI taxonomy): Eukaryota > Metazoa > Cnidaria > Anthozoa > Scleractinia > Pachyseridae > Pachyseris > Pachyseris speciosa. The sequence goes on along the minus strand of JAEMWC010000243.1, from coordinate 916,635 downwards.
TGCTAATAATCCTCCGCCTCAAGCCGCGATGACAGCAACCGGATATCACTTCGATCAATCTCCCCAACCAGAATGTGACCTCGACACGCAACGCCAAATTCAAAGCCATGCAATTGAAACAACGCTACGAGCACAGTATCCACAAGTGTTCGAAGGGATAGGACAACTACGTGATCACGAGCAAAAGTTGCACATTGATCCGTCCGTCGTTCCCCCAGTCTCTCAGACATGCAGGAGAACACCTTTTCATTTACGCAAACAATTAGACGTCTGGCTGGACGATTACGTCAACAAAGACATCATTGAAGCTGTCCAAGATGAATCCACTGATTGGGTTAGCGGACTTGTGGTTGCTCCAAAACACAACAACCCCTCGGAAGTTCGCGTATGCGGTGATTATCGCCAGGCCAATAAAGCAATCAAGCGGGAACGTCATCCGATTCCAACAGTTGATGAGTTGCTGCAAGACATGTCGGGCGCAACAAATTCAGCAAAGTTGACCTCAAAGCTGGCTATCATCAGATCCTCTTAGACAAAGAGTCTCGATCCATCACTACATTCATCACTCATCGTGATCTGTTTCGCTACAAACGACTTCCGTTCGGAATTAGCGCCGCAAGTGAACTATTTCAGAATGCCATTCAAAACGCACTTCAAGGACTTGCAGGAACTCGCAACATTGCCGACGACATCATCGTATGGGGCTCCACCGATAAAGAACATGACGACCGTCTTAATGCCCTTTTTGCTCGTCTTTGTTAGGTTTACTGATGTCGTCATGTTACAAGAAGAGCATACGCATCACACAAGTAGGAGTAACAACTGATTTTTATTGAATATAACACTTACTTTTATACAATCAAATAAAGGCGGGTCTACATACTTGGCAAAATACCACTATACAAACTATGGCAATTTCCTGAGTGGTTTCTCTGCTATTGTACAGATAAGCCAAAACTAAACTACTAAAAGCGCTGCGGTTATACATGTGGTTACGTTGGCTAAGTAAATCATGATATTGGAGCACGTATTCTAACACCCCCACTTGCTCCAAAATCATAAACACACACAAAACTATTTCCCCATGATAAAATGCTTAAACTTTTCTAGTTTAGCTTTAGTAGCAGGCTTTGTAAAAATGTCAGCTATATTATCTTCGGTGGGAATATATTCTAACTTGACAGTTCCTGCTTGTATTTCTGACCTTATAAAATGGTACTTGATGTCAATATGCTTTGACCTCTGATGATTGACTGGGTTTTTCGCTAAGTTAATCGTCCCCTGATTGTCTACATGGATTAATACATCATCTGTTGCAATGTTCATGTCTTTACATAGTTGTTTAAGAAATTTTGTTTCTTGTACAGCACTGGCTAGCGAAATGTATTCCGCTTCACAAGTAGATAAAGCTACGGTTTGCTGTTTACGACTTTTCCAAGATATCAAAGGACCGTTCTCTGACAACTGAAAATTATACCCAGTTATACTACGTCTATCTTTCACAGATGCTCCCCAGTCAGAGTCACAAAATCCCGTTAACCTTAATGGTGACTCCGACTTTTCGAATTTAAGGCATTGTTCCCGTGTACCTTTTAAATACCTCAGTGCATACCTGGCCAAGTTAAGATCTGACTCAGTAGGTTTGGCCATGTTCTGCGAAAGTTTGGTAACAATATAGCAAAAATCAGGTCGCGTGCATGTCATTACATAAATTAGGCTTCCAACAATTGCTCGGTACAACCTGGGGTCACCCAATTCCCGTGAATTGAAATCGCACTCTTTCTCTACCCCAAGGGCACATGGAGTTGATTTTGGCTTACAATCGCTCATCTCAAATTTGGACAAAATTTTGTCAATGTATTGACCTTGACTCATTTTAATAGTAGTCCCACTACATTTGAATTGGGTTCCCAAGAACCATGACAATTCACCAAGATCTTTCATTTTGAATTTCTGACAGAGAGACTCTTTTACGCGCTCTAGCAATTTGGAACTGGTCGCCGATATAATGATATCGTCGACCCAAACAATTAGGATGACACATCCTTCGGTCTCGGAATTTCTTATATAAACACACGGATCAGCGGGTGACTGTGAAAAATTTTCATTGCACAAAAAGGTATGCAACATATTGTTCCAATTTCTCCCGCTTTGTTTGAGACCATAAAGTGACTTCTTTAATTTACACACCAATTTCTCGCCTTCTGAAAACCTTCTGGTTGTTCCATGTAGATATCGCAATCGATTGGCGCATTTAGATAAGCAGTTTTTACATCCATCTGATGAGTGATCATGTTGTTTTGAACTGCCCGTTGCATCAGCATCCGAACTGAACTCATGCGAGCTGTTGGCGCAAAAGTTTCTTGGTAGTCAATTTCTGCAATTTGGGAATAGCCCTTTGCGACGTAACGCGCTTTGTGGGTTTCTTCGCCGTTTGGCCCGGTTTTTACTGCAAAAACCCATTTTCCCCCCACTATTTGTCTACCTTGTGGTGGCGTTACCAGATCGTATGTGTCATTGTCAATTAAGGCTGTTATCTCTTCTCTCATGGCCTTTTGCCACTTGCTCGCCTCTTGCGAGTTCACTGCCTCGTCGTACGTTGACGGTATGTTCTCAACCCTGTAGCAGTAGTCTACAGTATAGTTTACATTGTCATCCATGTCTTTCTCTAAAACATACTCGTCCAAACGTCTGGGCATGTTACGTGCCCTAGTGGGGTACCTTGAAGTGCCCTCAGGCTCGCTGTCGTTATTTTCAGTAGGGTTTTCGTCCTGTTCTGTTTGGTAACCCTGTTCAGTATTTTGTTCCGTCACAACCCTTTGTACTGGGGTGGGTATAAACGCTTCCCCTTCTCCCATTTCGCTTTGGTAAAAGCTCTGCTCAAGAAATTTTACGCATCGCACCCTTTCGACTCTGTTTACGTCGGGGTAATAAACTAGGTATGCAGGGCTTTCCCTGTCATAACCCACAAAAACTCCCTTTTGGCTTCGCGCGTCCAATTTCTTCGCGTTTTGCACGTAAGCGTAACATGTAGAGCCAAATACGTGCATGTTGCCAATATTCGGTCGCTTTCCTGTTAGCGCCTCGAAAGGTGTCTTACCCAACCTGGGGTTAAAACATCGATTCCTGATATATGCCGAAGCCAAAACCGCGTAGGTCCAGAGTTGTTTGGGCAAATTTGCCTCAAGCAATAAACAGCGCGCCATGTCGAATAGACTTCGCCACGCCCTTTCTACAGTGCCATTTTGGTGCGGGGAGTACGGAGCGCTCATTTCGTGTTTTATAGCATTTTTGCGTAGCAAAGATTTGAAATTTTTGCTCGTGAATTCCGTTCCATTGTCGCTCCGAATGCGCTTGACTTTACCGAATGGTGCGGTGTCGGATAAAAACTTCTCCGTTGCTTCCAAGGTATCACTCTTCTGCTTGAGAAAATACACCATGTTTATACCTGTGTAATCGTCTACGAATGACAGAGCGTACTTGAAGCCATCCTTAGCTATTGGATCGATTGGGCCGGCCAAATCACAATGAACAAATTCTAAAGGCTCTTTTGCTTTCTCGTCCGGCTTGCGGTTCCGGAACTGGCACATTTTACCTTGCGTGCAAATAGCGCACTCGCACTGTCGATCATCAACAATTTTCATACCTTCAACAACATTTTGGAGTTTTCGCAAATCATTGAAATTACAGTGCCCCATAATTTTATGCCACTCCATTAGCGTGGTGGCGTTATTTTGGGAAGAAACACTATTCAAATAGAACAAACGCCCTCGTTGTTGTATATCAAACAATGTGCCATTTGGTGCCCTGAAACTCTTGAAATCCTTATCTAGGGTTATGCTAGCCCCCTTATCAATGGCTGCGGGAACAGAAAAAATATTTTGGTTGTACGATGGGATGTACAGGGCGTTGTTTAAGACCACATCCTGCAAAATACCGTTTACGTCATAAAGCTTAACTGTTGCGTTTCCCTTTCCTAAAACCACATTTGCCCTACTTCCATCCGCTAATTCAATGAAATGAGTTCTAGGGTCAAATTTCTTGTCAAAATCTACAAACTTAGACTTATCATTAATTATATGGCTTGTTGCGCCGGTATCCAAAAGTAAATTTGCAGTTATCTCACCTCTACTTTCCTCATCCTTAATAGTAAAGATAAAACTATGATCACTAGAGTCATTGTTCAGTTTTTGTTCTTTGCGTCCCATTGCAACTTTTGCTGTGTCAGAATTCCCTTTTCGGCAATCCTTCGTGTTGTGGGTGTTGTTCTTGCATCGTTGGCACCATTTGTCTGCAACTTTGCTTGAGTAGCAGTCCACACTTTTGTGCCCTTTTCGTCCACACTTGAAACACTTTCCCGCGAACTTGTTTGGCTTGTGGGCGCCGTTCGTTGCGGTCATAACGCCATCTGTGTTCCCACCATTGCGTTCATTGCAGCACCGTTCGTTCTCCTCGTGGTTACGGAGGGCTACCTTGAAATCTGAGAATGTTATTGCCGTTTCTCTTTGCATAACTACTGTGGAAAACATCTTGTAGTTTGAGGGCAAGCCTTTGAGCGTCATAGCGACTAACAAACCGTCGCTTATAACCTCGCCAGCTGCTTTCAGGGAAGTTGCTGCGGTCTCCGCCCTGATGATGTAGTCTGTGGTGGTTTCGCCTTCACGCATGTGAAGCGAAGTCAGCTCTGTGTAGAGGGCAATAATGCGCGGCTTCCCTTTTCCTTGGTAGTGCTCTCTTAACACTTGAAGCGCTTTTCGCCCGTCATTGTTTGCTTCCCTTATCACCAAAGAGAGGCTTCTGTCGTCTAAACACTGGACCAATTCAGCGAACGCACTTGCCTTATCTGCTGCGCTGGGGGCTGACGTTTCGCCTTCTTTTGGGATGACCACGTCGTACAGCTTCTGGAGGCGCATGTAACCGAGAAATTTCACCTCCCATAGCTCGTACCTGCTTTCATCTCCATCAAACACGAGTGTTCTCCTGGGCCCATAACCTGTTAGGTTTACTGATGTCGTCATGTTACAAGAAGAGCATACGCATCACACAAGTAGGAGTAACAACTGATTTTTATTGAATATAACACTTACTTTTATACAATCAAATAAAGGCGGGTCTACATACTTGGCAAAATACCACTATACAAACTATGGCAATTTCCTGAGTGGTTTCTCTGCTATTGTACAGATAAGCCAAAACTAAACTACTAAAAGCGCTGCGGTTATACATGTGGTTACGTTGGCTAAGTAAATCATGATATTGGAGCACGTATTCTAACAGTCTTAGTTCTAAAGGGCTAACTGTTAACCCTGCTAAGTGCCTATACAAGCAAGAGTCGCTTTGGTTCCATGGCTATACACTGACCAATCAAGGCTTACAAGCTGACAGAAAGAAGATAGCCGCTATTCAGAACACAACAGTTCCTCAAGATGTAACGCAACTCAGAAGTTTTCTTGGTCTTGCCAACTACTGTGCTCGTTTCATTCGCAATTTCGCTACTATCACAGCACCGTTACGTGACCTTACCAAGAAAGGTGTGAAGTATCAATGGACACAAGCACAGCAGCAGGCCTTCGAGCAAGTCAAAGATGCCATTATGGCTGACTGTCTTATAGCCTGCGAGCAAGCTCTCTCGGGGGTGGGGGTGGAAGGAGGTAAAAATGGAAAGAGAGTTTGCAACGATCTCTCTGCGATTTGAATTCCGCCCCTAATGCTGCCTGTGACTTCCGTCTTCCTGAGCTGTCAAAGTTTGGCCAATCAGCGCAAACCGGAAATTTGTTCTTCCGTCCAACAAGAGAGGACACGAAGGAACAACTTATGCACACGCAATGCAAAAGACGGGAATCGTCGCTGAAAAAAAAACTCCTCAGTTTCTGAGAAAGTCTGTCTACCGTGAGCTACAAAAATACGAAAAACCAGCAACGGTTTCAGCTTTATTGCAGCCACATTGACCGTGGTAAGCCTAAAGTTTGCTGAGCCGGAGAATGAAGTTAATGTCCGCGGCTCGGATGTCGGACCAAGGATGAAGCGAACTTTGCAAAGCTCGGTAACTACCCCAGATAGAAGCCCAGATCAAAGAAAGATCGCCAAGAAAATATCGCAACAGGCATCCCCATACTTAAGGCTTCGGCGACCTGGTCGTCGATAATGCTTTTAAGTGGGAAAACAACCAATACTGTCCGCGACCAATTATCTTAGATCGCAGCGGCGCGCACTGGTACTTTTGCCAAATCATGCGGGCAAAACAGCTAGAACATCTTTGCTTTGAATTAAGTTATCGACTGCTAGACGCTGTTCTGGTTTCAACTCTAACGGACAGTTCAGATGTTTGGAGAAATTTTTGCAAGCCTCGCGAATACAAATGTCTCGCCCTTTCCGGACAAAAACCAACAAACTCAAACCACGCATTACACGCTCGATGATAGGTCACGTCATCACCCGATCAAATCAGCCAATCAGCATTTTGCGTCCACTTTTTAGACGCAGAAATTCAAATTTACGAGTGCAAGCTCTCCCTCTGTCCTTTCCTCTCCCACCCCCTACAACTGGGAGAGCTTGCTCGCAGGCTAACTGTCTTATGGCCTATTATGACCCGCAAAAGAAGACCACCCTCACAGTTGATGCTAGTCCTTATGGTCTCGGGGCCATGAAAAGGATGGTACAGCGCGGCATGTTGCCTACGCCAGTCGCTCTCTCACGGAAGTGGAGCAGAAGTATTCTCACACGGAGAAGGAAGCATTAGCAGTCGTTTGGGGATGTGGACGTTTTCACATGTATCTGATTGGCACGAAGTTTGACCTGTTCACTGATCACACAGCCCTGGAAGTGATCTTCACCCCGACGTCTAAACCGCCTGCCCGCATTGAGCGTTGGGCGCTCCGACTCCAACAGTATGATTTCTGTTGAGAATGAATAAATCCAATTTTCCTTCGATTGTGATCTACTGTATTTTATTCCAAAGAGATCTATTCCGTCCAAAGGTTGATTACATCTGAAACATATAGCGTGAGCGCGCTAACCTAAAACAACTTTCGAGTCTATCGCTCTTTGTTCTCTTCATCTGATGAAACTGATAATGTTGATTGATCTTGAGCAATTGACCTAAGCGAAAAAGCGATCTATTGCTAATATGATAACTGAATTTGAAATCTAAAAATATTTTGTAACAGTAACGCAATAATAAAAAGCAAAATGTAAACAAGTCACACAACTCTGAAACTATCGACACTCCCCCCTTGACCACTTGTTTCATTGACTCGAAAGAGTGTTCAACTGTCCAATATTTTCTCAAAAAAAAAAAAAAGAAGAGAAACGAAACGAAAGGTTCACTTCAACAAGTGGTCAATAAGCTTGATTCTCTCTTCGGCAACAACTGCTGCAGTTCGGCGAGTCTTCGTCTGTGCAACAGGAACAGCTTGGTGTGCTTCATGAGTGGCGTCCGTTGCAGTCCCGTTTTTGGTAGAATCTGTGTTGCTGGCTTGTACCTCGAGAGGAAATAATTCCTGGAGGGGTCTCTCAATTTGCGACTTCTTTCCATCCTTAACGGTGAACACTTTCGCACCGCGAACTTCTCCGTCTCTTCCCTTGATCAATTCGACGATTTTAGCGACCTTCCAAAACGCCCTTTGTGTGGTATTCTGGTCGTGCAGGATTACTACGTCACCAGTTTTCACAGGTGAAAGATTGACGTTCTTGCCCTTCGAGCGATGAAATTCTCTCAAATCGACAAGATATTCGCGTTGCCATCTTCGTCTGAAGTGCTGAATTCGATTGGCAAGATATCGAGAACGCCTGGTCACTGTTTGATGATTTCCAAAGTCTGGATCGTCCATATGGACAGGTCCCGTGGGCAAGGTTACAAGTCGTCTCCCTATGATTAGGTGAGAAGGCGTGAGAGGTTCTTCCACGTCATCAGAATACAGGTACGTGAGGGGTCTCGAATTCAGGACTGCTTCAACTTCAACGAGAACAGTTGCGAGTTCGTCCAATGTGAGCTTCGCTCTTCCAATCGTCTTCTTCAAACAGGACTTCACTTGCTTGACCAAACGCTCGAAGAATCCACCCCACCAGGGTGCCTTTGCCAGGTTGTACTGCCATTTTATGCCCTTGTTGGAAAGGTGTTTTTGGACGTCTGGTAATTCGAATAAACTGACTAAATTCTTCTCTGCAGCCTTGAAGGTCTTGGCGTTGTCCGAAACAATCAAATTTGGGAGACCACGGCGTCCAATGAATCTTCTGAGACATAGCAGGAATGTCTGGGCGTCTAGACTTTGAACCAGTTCCAAATGGATCGCTCGACTTGTGGCGCAGGTGAACAGGGCAACATACACCTTCGTCATCTCTGGGTTTTCCTTGAAATTCGATTTCACGTACAGAGGACCAGCGAAGTCAACTCCTACGCAGCTAAAAGCGTGAGCATCTCTGACCCGAAATTCTGGTAAGTCGGGTGATTCAGGAATTGGGTAACATTGGCCTTGGAATCGTCGACATACATTGCATCTGAAGAGCTCCTTCTTCACCGTTTGTCTCCCCTTCGGGATCCAGAACTTGGAACGAACTTCTGTTAGGGTTTCCTTTAGCCCGTTATGCATAACGCGTTCGTGACACTGACGAATGATCAATGACGTGACGTGGTGATTCCGTGACAAAAGCGCGGGAAATTTTGTGTCATACGAGGCTTGAGTGTTGCCAAGTCGTCCCCGGCAACGAATTATACCATTCACGTCCTTGAACAGTCCAAGTTGGCTCTCGAGTTGATCTAGCTGCAACGTTCCTTGCATGTCCCTTATCCAAAGCATTTCGGCTTCTTGTATTTCAGTCGTACTCAAAGGCCCCGTGATTCTTCCCTTCCGGCTGATATTGTGGGTGAACCGTCGGACGTAGGCGGTAACTCGCAGTAGTCGCTTGAGATTGCTGTATCTTTTGCTGTCGATGACGGCTTCTACCGATGTTGCCGTCACCGTCAAATTTGTTGAAGTTGAAGATTTCATTTCCTTGAAACACTCCGCTGGTGGTTCTGTTTTGGTTTGAAGATTGGGCCACTCGTCATTCGTTGATCTCAGCCACAAAGGACCATTGAACCATACAGGATTTTCACTCAGGTTTGACGCGTTCGTGCCTCTAGATGGGATATCTGCTGGATTATCTCTTCCGGGACAATGGAACCATGATGAAGGAGCCACAAAAGACCTCATTTCCTGAACTCGATTTTCTACGAACGTTTTCCATTCCTTGTCTGTCCCGATGATCCAGTGGAGCGCTGTCTTGGAATCTGTCCAGCAGTAGACCTCCTCGATTGCTACAAGTGGTTCCAGAGCTTTCTTAACTGAGGTGACTAGCCTGCACAAAATCAGAGCTGACAGCAATTCCAGGCGGGGGATCGTGAGCTGAGCTAGTGGAGCTACTCTCGTCTTCGAAGCGACGAATGCCGTTTGGACGCCTCCTGTTTGCCCTTCCACTCTGAGATAGACCACTGCTGCGTATCCTGATTGAGAGCTGTCACAGAAGCCATGGAGCTGATAACTAGCTGAATCTTGCTGGCCACCTTGAATATAACATCTTGGAATCTTCACGCACTCAGTCGTGGCGAGTTCATTGTACCAGCCAGTCCAGCGTCTCTCCATTTCATCAGGCAGTTGGTCATCCCAGTTGATTTTCTGTTTACAAAGGTCTTGAAACAGCACCTTCATCTGTATAGTGACTGGCGAAATCACCCCCAGTGGATCGAAGATCTTCGCCACGACTCGCAAAATGCTCCGTTTTGTCGGTGGCAACTCACTGGCAAACTGTGCTAGGGGCTGGAGTGAAAATATGAACGCATCTTCCAGGAAATTCCAGCTGACTCCAAGGACCTGTCGCTCGCAGACGCTATCCTCTACATCCTCTGTTCCGACTGTGGTTCTCGTGTAGGTTTGATCTTCCTCTAGGAGACTGTTTCTTGAACCCTTTTGAGTAGAGCCGTGAGCGTGAGATTTGTCACAATCTTCTATAAGTCGTCGCAGTTCGGATGAATTTGTCTGCCACTTCCGAAGGTTGAACCCACCTTCTGCCATGATCCTCTTTGATTTGACAAACAATTCGAAACTTGCGTCGACGGTCGATTCTCCAGAGGTCAGATCATCCACGTAGAGACTATTCAGCAAGGCACTGGCAATCCCTGGGTGCTCATGTTCGTATTTCTTAAGATGCTGCTCAATTGTGGCGTTCAGAAGGAAAGGGCTGGAAGTAACTCCAAAGACCACTCTGCAAAATCTGTAAATGACTTGCTTGGGATTATCCTTGTGAACGTCATCCAGCCAGATGAATCTAAGGGCGTCTCTATCACTTGGGGACACGGAGATCATCAGGAAGGCCTTTTCGATGTCAGCGACCAGAGCAATCTTATGAAATCGGAATCTGATCAGCACATCCGCGATACCAGGGAGAAGGCTCGGTCCAGAATAGAGACAATCGTTCAACGAGGGGTTGTCATTTATCTTGGCTGATGCATCGTACACGATACGAAGTTTAGTGGTTTCTTTGTCCCTCCTGATGACTGGGTGATGTGGCAGATAGTGCGTTTTTCCTGGGGTTGATGGCTGTCTGCTGTCCACCTTCTCGATGACTCCCTTGTCCAAATGATCTTGAGTAACTGCGTCGTATTCCTTGGTAATTTCTTCTGAGTTTAGCCTTCGGGTGAGTGATTTCAATCTTCCTTGACACATTGTGTAATTGTCCGGCAAGATTGCGTGACATTCCTTCCAGGGGAGTTTGACTTCATATCGGCCATCCTTGAATTTGATATCTTCGTTAAACCTTTCATAGACAGATTTTTCCGCAGGTGAAATTCCTATGGCTTCGAGATCCCAGAATCTGGACAGCTTCGTTTCCAATGCTCTGTTTTCCGATAAGTTTTCGTCAAGCGGTTGCATTTCTACTCGCAGCGCGTGGGTATTCGTGAAACTCACTTGAATCGAACTGGAGTCGGGTACTCCCTGTACAGGTCCAGAAAGAACCCAGCCAACCTTGGTTTGCACCGCTATTGGACCGCTCTCCCCCCGTTTGATAGCGCCGGTAAGAAAATGCCAATAATAGTCGGCCCCGATCAGAACATCAACTTCCACGTGGTTTCCATTTTCGTTGTCGGAGATGGAGTCCGCTAAGGACAGTCCATTTAGGTGTTGATAGGCGCTTGCAGTGAAATTGACAGCTTGATTTTGAAGTGGGGAGCAAATGATAGGAACCGAATAAGCGTTGACATACAGGCATGTTTCTGACGTCAATCCTTGCACGCAAAGTTGGACCAAATCGTGTGATTGTAGCTGGCCTGTATCAGATCCGAATGTTTTTATCATCAATGTGTCTTGCTTGATTGTAGGCAGTTGGAGAGCATTCCTCAGCAGCGTGGAGATATAGGATCGTTGACTGCCAGTGTCGAAATGAGTCGTGCTTGAACGCGATGACGTAGATCGTCAGCTCTTGAAGCGAAAACCTTGGCAGTTTGAAGTAAAACTGATGTTGTTGCGTCGGAAAACAACGTTATGTTGTCTTGCCCATAGGCGGGTATCTTGGGATCGTGTGAATTGCGCTGAACAATTGGTTCCTTGTCACAGATGCTCGCGTGATTGTTACGTCCCTGACACTTAAAACATCGCGTGGTACTTGAACAATCGCGCGCGAGATGTGATCTCTTGAGACAAATAAAGCATCTCCCTTGTCTCACCAGCGAAGACTTCCTAGCACTCACTTCTGTTACGACAGTACAATTCACTGATGGGTGTGAATTGCGACAATAGGAACAGGTTACCTTACGACCAAACGAAGCCAACGCTGCTGCTGTTGGATTTCCTGCAGATAATAAATCAGTTTCCGCTCCTCTCCATTTCTGTGGGGGTAGGTTCTCCTGGGTGTGACGGTTTTGAATTCCAGTGCTCGAGGAAGCGCATCTTTCTCGGGCTTCGAGTTCGGTCTTGAAGGCCTTTAGAAGCTGATCCGTACTACAATTTTCATCTGAAAACTGACGACTTAAAATCAAGCGAAGGTCTTCGGGAATCTTCGACATCATTATTGGGATGAAAAATGTGCCATACTGAACCGAATCCACACCTTGCGCTTGCAAGCCACGCACGTGAATTTCAATTTTATCGTAAAGATGACGAATCTTCTTGATGTCTGCCATCGCATTTACGTTGTTTAATTTAAGCAGTGCCTCCACGTGAGAGTTTACGATGATCTGCTTTTGCGCAAACCTCTCTTGAAGAAGATCAATCGCTGTTTTGTAACTCTCCTCTGTCAAGGGTAATCCCGCGATCGTTGCATATGCCGCACCCTCTACCAAGCTTCTGAGATGATTGAATTTCTCGACTTGTGAAATACTATTTTCATGAGCGGCAACCTTAAAGCTGTCCCACCATCCTTGCCAAGCCTTAGGGTCACCCGAGAATTTCTTAAGGACGAGCTTTGGAAGTTTAGTTGAGTGAGATATTGACCCTCCTGTTGCCTGAGAACCCCCTGTTGGTGGTTGATCCGAAGGCGCTTTCAATGCCCTTGAAAACGACTCCAATTTGAGTAAATTCACGTGAATTTCATCCTTGACCCTTTCTGATTCCTCTATTTCGGCTTCGATCTGGTCTTCTGCGCTATGATCCAAAGTAGTAGGGGTTGAGCAAACTTAACCCCGCGATGGCCTAGGGGCCTAGGTGCTACGGTCTAGGTGCCTAGGCGTCTGGAGTGGGTTCCCTTTATTAATATGCATAACGGTCGAGTCAATGACGTCACCTATTGTGATAACCTAGGTAAAAATGGGTTCCTCCATACTAATTAAGTGCCTAGGTAAAAATGCGTTCCTCCATATTAATCAAGTGCCTAGTCAGTGTCTTCCTGCATACTAATGAGCGTCACTCTAGTTCAATAGCAACAATAGACCTGCCCAAACTTTCCAGTAAAGTTATATCAAAGATTTCCCTCCTCCTCCTCCTCCTCCTCAATTCTATTGTTTCCCTCCTCCTCCTCCTCCTCAATTCTATTGTTTTCCCTCCTCCTCCTCCTCAATTCTATTGTTTTCCACCACCGCCACCACCACCACCACCGCCGCCACCACCGCCACCGCCACCACCACCACCGCCACCGCCACAACCACAATTCTATTCTTCTACCACTTTCCCATACTCGAATGACATAGTTTCTCTTGTATGTGGCTTTATATCGATTTTGGTGGTGGCGGTGGTGACGGTGGTGGTGGCGGTGGTGGCGGCGGTGGTGGTGGTGGTGGCGGTGGCGGTGGTGGAAAACAATAGAATTGAGGAGGAGGAGGAGGAGGAGGAGGGAAAACAATAGAATTGAGGAGGAGGAGGAGGAGGAGGAGGGAAAACAATAGAATTGAGGAGGAGGAGGAGGAGGAGGAGGAGGAGGAGGGAAATCTTTGATATAACTTTACTGGAAAATATACGGCGAGGGAAAGTTTAAATGCTTTTGCAGTATAGAGAAACTTGATTGATTTTTATTCATTGTGTATCTTAATCTTTCTGTATTCGCTAATAATGATTCAAGAAACGTGTTGTTCCAAAACATTCTGATTGTCACGCAGTGCAACACATTGATTCAGAAACTTTTAAGAAGAGTGATTATCCTCCGAGCGAAGATGGAGACGATTGAATGCATCCTAATTTCCTGATATTTTGTGCTAAGCATTTCGTAGTTGTTGGAGCTTTCGTTGTCAATAAATGTATTTTTATTCATTTAAAATCACTTTCTGTAGTGTTTTTGCATTCGCTGAGAAAAGGCAATGAAGTTTATGTTTGTCACTCAAGAAACGTGTAATTCATATTAGTCGCGTGTTTATATTGATCGTTCCATACAACTTAAGCCGTCTATTGTCGTTGTTGAATGGTAGTGGTTTCAAGGATGTCCCATGGGCTTTTTTACTGCAGAGTTCGTATGCAAATATCGGGTAGTTTGGATCACTAGTTTGAATAATTAGTGACTAACGGAGCGGAAAACAAGAAAAGTTAGCTAAGAATTTATTTTCTCTCTCATCGCCAAAGCTGAGAGGTCAGCTAGCATCGGGATTTTCAGTATTGAGATGGAAGAGAACGCAGTTTTCGGTTAAAATTTCTGTCATGTGTGTGTTTTGATTGTGTGAACGGAACTACCGCTTAATAAAAGAACAGTCAGAGCCAAGCTATTTTTCGAATAGATGGATCAGTTTTGTGCCACACAACAAATAAGTTCCTGTATTTTAATGCTTTCAACTAAGTTACAACATTAGCGCTTGATTTGACTTGCATGTTTGGAGTCATGTCTGAAAAAAATATTGGTGACAGTTAGACTTTTTTCCTAGCGAAGCGAATGCTTGAACGACAGCGCTTTCGAAATCTACCCGCTTTTATTTTGAACACGTAATGCATTCTACATGAACCAATCAGGGTTAAAAGAGATCGGGCAAATTTGGGCAGGTCTATTGTTGCTATTGAACTAGAGTGACGCTCATTAGTATGCAGGAAGACACTGACTAGGCACTTGATTAATATGGAGGAACGCATTTTTACCTAGGCACTTAATTAGTATGGAGGAACCCATTTTTACCTAGGTTATCACAATAGGTGACGTCATTGACTCGACCGTTATGCATATTAATAAAGGGAACCCACTCCAGACGCCTAGGCACCTAGGCCGTAGCACCTAGGCACCTAGGCCATCGCGGGGTTAAGTTTGCTCAACCCCTACTACTCGGATGCCGTTACCCACCTCCACGTCCAAACAAAATATCCCAGATGAATATGTTAACTTCATTGCTGTCCACGCTGTACCAAAGTCAATGACCCTTCAAGAAATTGAACAGGCTACCCAAATCGACCAGCAATTACAGGCAGTAATTACAGCGTTGAAAACTGGTCAATGGCACCCCGATGTTCACCGTTTTCACCACTCGCCCTCAGAGCTAACTGTCACTGAGACCAATCTGCTGTTACATGGCACTCGCAACGTAATGCCCCAAGCGCTGCGCTCATGGACACTGGACATAGCTCACCAGGGTCACCAGGGTATCGTAAAAACCAAACAACTACTTCGTTCCAAAGTGTGGTGGCCTGGGATTGACAAAGACGCAGAGAAACTTGTTGGCGATTGTCTCGCTTACCAAGCTACTGGTCCTGCTATGTCTCCTACCCCCGTCCAAATGTCCGAACTGCCCACTCATCCCTAGCGTTCATTTCATATGGATTTCTGTGGCCCGTTTCCCTCGGGAGAAATGCTGTTCGTGGTGATAGACGAGTATTCCAGATTTCCTGAGGTTGAAATCATGCGAAGCACAATCGCACAAGCTATCATTCTATCCCTGGAGAGAATATTTGCCACACATGGTCTCCCGGAGAAGATAACTTCAGACAATGGACCCCCCTTTCAGAGCAAGGAATTCAACGACTTCATGAAGACGAAAGGTATTATCCACCACAAAGTAACTCCACTTTGGCCACAAGCAAACGGCTTGGTGGAATCATTCATGAAACCTTTAACCAAAGCAGTTCGCACCGCGCGGCTGGAAGGGCGTGACTGGCGGCCCGCCCTCTATCCATTCCTCCTCAGCTACCGCTGTACTCCTCATTCAACAACAGGTGTTTCACCAGCAGAGCTGTTATACAACAGATCTCTTCGCAATGGCATTCCTGCCGTTGACACTTCAAACAACCTCTCCCCGGAACAGCACCGAAAAGCAACCACCCTGGATCAGCAGCGCAAGGCTAAAATGAAAGAATATGCTGATCGCACCCGCCGTGCGCAAGACTCCACCCTCAAAATGGGCCAAACCGTGTTGCTGAAACAAGAAAAGCGTAACAAGTTCAGCACTCGCTACGATCACAGACCATTTCGCGTTATTGCCCTCAAGGGAACCATGGTAACCGCTGAGAGAGCAGGCGTCCAACGAACCCGTCACATCTCCCACTTTAAACTGTATAACGGTCCATTGCCTGACGAACCCCATGATCTTAGTGACATCGATGAAGAGGAGGAAGGGAGAAGAGATCCACAACCAGAGCTGGAGCAAGAACGACGTTACCTAGCACGTGAACGACGGCGTCCTGATTATTACGTCGAAGGACATGGCCGATTATGACTCGTTAAAAGCAAAAGGAACTATACTGAAAATGCGAAAGTAACTTTGACTTCTTGCGTAGTGCATACATGATGATTTTGTTGTTTTGTTTAATTTCTTTCTCAGGGAAAGAGAGGAATGTAGTGATTGCAATGATTGACAGTACTCCGTATAAGGACTTAATCGTTGGCAATAAAGCACATGTAATCAGATATAGGGAACAGTTAAGCAGAAACAATCAGGCAATGTAAGATGAAGGTTAGAAGGTCTTAGACGAATAAATTTCAATCGTAACGTACAGTCTTAATTTATTACAACACACACACCAGGGGCAACCAACGAGCCAAACCAGCCAAAAGTTGTAGAAAGGCATTTTTAGGTACGTTATGGTGTTTGAAGTCTGTTTAAAGTGATGTTTTGGCTAGCTAGAAAACTTTGATCTGTTCGGATTCCCTAGCTGAAATGTTAATTGCCCGAAAATTTTAGGGAACAAAATCTTTCTTTGAGAAAATACTAGCTGAAATGAACTTTCTAGGGACCTTTTTTTCTTTCCGAAAATGCTAGCTGACGTTTTTTACTGCCAAAAACAACAATAACGACCTTTCCGAAAACCTCAGGGGTTAAGATTGCCACATTACGAATCTTTTAGGCCACGTTTTACTTACGAAAATCCGAGTGCACTCTTTAATCGACGCCGAAAGCCTTAGGCCAACTATCCTCCACCGAACAGATATCTACCGAAACTTGTCGTTTGGTGCCCCTGACACACACACACACACACACACACACACACACACACACACACACACACACACACACACACACACACACACACACACACACACACACACACACACACACACACACACACACACACACACACACACAGTAGTATCAGCCTTGCATTTGTAATATTCTGGTTTGGTGTTTGGCTGATTAGATCTCTTGTAGATTCCGCGTAAACCAGCACCATTTTTTCGTTGGCGGTCCTTTGCAGATTTATACTTAACAACAAGCCATAGCTAGTGTTACAAGAGAGCCTTGGTAATCCCTTATATGGAATAACGAGATCGTCATGATCTCCTACCCTTGGGAAATGTAGATTGGCCAATACCAATGTTTACATTTTTCTTTGCGAGACACATCGTGATTCCTTGCTATCCGGGCCACGTGGTGTGGCAAAGTGTGGCTCGGATGGCAAGAGAGTCCAAGCTACGGAACTTGATATCGTGAATGGGTTCATTGTGCAATTTATTGGCGCTCGCATTGAAGCTGGCGTCTTTTAAATCTGCTACACCATGCTGACGAGTCCCAAGAAGGCATATAATTCATGTTAGAGCGCTTTTCAATTGAGTGTCGTAAAACCAAAACCAAAGCAATTACTCTGACCAATCACAACGGACACAAACAACGCAATGAGCCAATCAGAATACGAAGCAATTACATGTAGCTGGCGTAAAGCGCGGGAAAATGCGCGCGTGCAAGTCGCGATTGGTTTTGGTTTTGCTTCTAATTGGTTGAGAAAGTGGCGCGAGTTTTCCTGGCCAATCACAGATCGAAGCAATGCAAAACCAAAGCAAAACCATAATTACTTTCGACACTAATTCTTGGCTTGCACGTGACGTCAGAAAAAACTAAAATTAAAGATTTTGAGGTTTTACCTCCATCAGGTTAAAGACGTTTTAAAGGTATATCTGTTTGCATGTTTTCAGCTCGGTAGCATGCTTTGTTTTGAAAATAGAGCAGTTTGAATTTAGATTTCTTTCACAATGCGTGACATCGTGGTTGCGTCTGAGAAACACATCACGTACATGAAAATATCGATTTACGTTGTGTTTTCGAGTTCTGAATAACCAATATGTTAAGAGAAGTGTCTATGCGAATGTTTTGAAGTTTAGTGGAGAGAAAAAATCGTTTGCAAGAGCAAAAGTGAGCTCCAGATGTTTCTAATGGATTTCCGGCCGCCATGTTGGGGTTCCTCAGAGGAACCCCAGCATGGCGTTTCCATACTAAACACTATAATTTTGAGTGGTACCCTTTGGCAAATAACTCGAGTTCGGAATATCGCACAACCCTGAAACTTTGATATGTTGTTTATTTATTACTCTTCTACACTATCGCAATTTTTTGACTTAATTTATTGAAAGATAAGCGATTTTATTTTTTATTTGCGTGATACTTGCGTGACGTGCAAGCCAAGAATTGAAAAGCGCTGTAACACACATACAAGAAGGACGAAACAGCTGTCCATGGTTTCGAGTTTCGGTCATGTTGGTGTCTGGGATCGAGGTTACCAGGCCCCTTGAGAAGGACGAATTAGACAAAATGAAAGCCTGTTCGTTTTTGTCCTTATAATGAATCTTCAAGAGAACTGTTCACATTTACTGCTTTGTGAAGATTTCAGCTGACAATTCTGTTATACATTCACTGGGCCAGTTGGCCAGAAGACCGTATGGAGAGATTTTGAATTGTTTTTGTCTTATTTCAAAATGAATCGCGGACGCGGCGCTTTCCGAAAGCCGAATCGCGGTGGTGGTCGTTTCAACAAAACCAGGCAAGACAGAAAAGGCAACCGTGCTGCTTTTTCTGCATCAATAGAAAAAGATCGAGACGAACTGAAAGACAGCAAAGACGATGGAGAATATGATGATTTTGTGGCTGGCGTTTGTGACGCTCCGCCTGAAGGAAGAAATACAGAGTCGGTGAAAACTAGTCGGAGATCAAGCAACAAAGCTCTGGTTCAGAGACTTCACATGAGCGTCGAGAATCGAGAAATGGTCGAAGAAGTTCTCCGAGATCTACAGATCACCAGGGGGGTTCATGATTTTGAAGAAAACCTAGATTGCAATGCTAAAGAGATTAAAAGAAATGAAGCCTACTGGAAGAAGGTTGGCGAGCGCAAACTTGTGATTGAAGGAGGCGTTAGTTTCCCTGATGTCGTGTATGGTGAATCACAGGTTGAAATAAACGATGTAAACTACAGTTCTTATGCAGTGAAGAAATTGAATCTGTGTGGTTTTGAGAAAAAGAGGTGCTTGGAAGCTCTCAGAGACAATAATGGAGATTTAGGGGCAGCTCTGGAGTCTTTGCTTTGCACTTGTTGCCAGCTAAGTATGCTTGGAAAGGAAAATCCTGATTATAGTGAGCAAAAGTTTCAAGAAGCAGCGATGCAAAGACAGGAAGAAGTCTTGGCTCTGGAATCAATTTATGGCGATGCTTTCACTGAAGTTATTAAAGATAGCATATGGCATGTCAAATTCTCACTGCCTTTTCTATTAGATGCATTTAAAACAAGAAATAGCATTGGAAGTGGGTGCAAAAGAGAAAACACCAAGAAAGTAGAGACATCTAAAAGTGTCTGTAGATTCTTCCTGGAGGGTTATTGTAGATTTGACAGCAGATGCAGATTTAGTCATGTAAGATCTACCGGTAATAACGAAACTAAGTCAAATGAAGCAACAACCATTCCAGAAATTCCATGTGAGAACAACGAACCTGCTGATCCGTCCTTGTCATTTATTCTTGAAGTTCGATTTTGTAAGGGATCCCTCTATCCTTTTGAACCTCCATTCGTTGCCTTTTACTCTTCCAATGAATCAATCCCCTCATCAGGTTGCCTTAATGTCACATTAAGACTTAACAGAGAAGCTAAGGATATATCCATTACGGAGAGTCCTGCAATCTTTTGCCTTGCCAGTCTGTTAGAAAATCAAGATGAAATCTTGGAATGTTTTAAAATTTCACCTTCAGAATATAGTTTACCAGCTAAAAAGAATATTATTACCGAAAGTGATAGATTGGACAGTTGTAAAGGTGACAAAGAAGACGTAGCCATTAAGAAGCCTCAATTAAAACAGCTTCACCAGGCATCAGATCAGGTGACAATCAAAGAGAGAAGCAGGAAACTCAAGCAGCAGTTTGAACAATTACAGGTATGTTTGTTAGGCTCTCAAGGAATTAGTTAGAAAAATAAAATCAGTAGACAGACCTGCTCCCCTTCTCACAAGGGGATTCCCAGAGATGCTTATTTAGAATATGGAGAAAAATCAGAGCATAGTAGCCAGGACTTATACAATTTTATTTCTTGTATGCATCATTATTCTAGTAGTTACATTTATTTCTATAATCCTTGAGTCTAACACCCTAAACTAATACTTGGAAAAATGAAATCAGGACTCATCAGTGGCATTGTGGCAATAATGAGTGTGATCTCCATCTGTTATGAAGGAAAGAAAAGGTATTGCTGCACCTCTAGATTTTTTTTTTAGTTTTCACACTTGCCTCAAAAGTTAGTGACAGCCCTGTAAAATTTAAAATGATTCTGGGCCTGGTGGTGTGAAAGATTTTTCTCATCTGTAAAACTCTTTAAGGTCACTTTGTGTCACTTTTGGTTGAGTTTATATTTCTGTTAATAATGCCTGGTTTCTGTTTGTTTGTTTTGCTTATTAGTGGAACCAATGTGAACTGTTTCAGTAGTTCCTATTCCTGTTTGTATAAGGCAATCAGTTTTAAAAACAGTCAAATCTAATGGACGCAAACAAATCAATGTTCCTTTGTCATCCAAATCCTTCCAATGGTACAGCTCATTCCAGCGGAAAGTTTCCCCATAAAGATGGAAATGTTCAGATGTATTCCTCTTTTTCCATTCCAACCAAAATGACTGGAAACTGTCGACTGTACCATTTGTCAAACCATGCTTGTCCTGCTCTGTTTTAGCATGCTTTTGGCTTTCTTTGACTATAATTGCCAGCCTTAGGAAGCATTCCTATATACGTTATATATAAGCACTATAAGTTTTATTATTACTATTTATTATTATTATTATTCCATTCCAACCAGTTTTTTGTGCAAATGGTAAGTGCTCTTGGACTACTAGCCAAACCGCTCTGACAGGAAAAGCCTTTACCATAGCGAGCATTACTTTCCAACCATTTTTTTTTTTTGCAAATATAAGTGAACACTGTTTCTTTTAGTCTGGCTACTGTTTTTCCATTTTCCACCTTATTTGCTCTGTTGTAAACCAGTCAAACTGAGACACTATATATTGTATAATTTATGTGCTCATTGACCTTATTTGGTGAAATGACAAAATAGTGAATTTTTTTCCTTTTTTATTAGTTGAGAGAATGCAAAGAGAAAGACAAATTACAATCACAGTTACTCAACGGTACATACACTACACACCACTTGTTGTGCTTACATTACAATATCCACATTACAGACATGACAGAGTAATTTCATTATCTCGAGTATTTAAGAAAAATGTTTCACCTGCAATTACTTATATGCACTGTCAGTATTATGCAACAGCACATACACATAACTATATGCAAGGTACCGTCTAATCAATCCATCTACATGTATATTTGAAAGTGAATGTTAGTGTTATATATTTTATCGTGAATGTTAAAAGAAGATGTTAACAACTACATAATATGCAGTTGTTACAGGCATTGCCAATCAATTAAGATCCAAGCCAAGAGGTTCCTGAAAACGTATCCTCAAGGAGCATGACTAGTTCCTCGTTTTTGCATATGACAGAACTTGTTTGAAGGTCAATAGCTGTTGT